>LPNX011193095.1:686474-867680 GCA_001517045.1 Pseudotsuga menziesii
GTTACTTAAAGATAATTAAATAGTATAATACCTACAAAAGTCTAAATAGGAACTAGTTAAAAGTTCCTAAGTTAAATATTAAAAAAATTCCTAAATTAAATGAAAAGGGTTAAATCAAGAAATCAAAGGATTCTTGATTTAACTACCCCTTTGACTGAAAAGCATGCCTATAAATACCCAATACAAAGAGAGGCTTGGGGATCTCTTCTATTTTTTGGGAATCAATATTATGCATTATTCTCAAGAGAGTTCTTGGAGAACATTTTTCCTAAGAGGAAAAAGGAGAACTAATTTATACCTGATATCCTAGTTAGGGAATCCTACTTTAGGAGCTCTAAGCTACTTGCATGTTAGAACCAACTCGAGGAGATCTGGACTAAAAACAGGAACGGTTTCGGGTCATGGTTGGGTGGAACATGGTAGTTCCCAACTGATTCAGTTATCTATACAGAGATCAAATATTTCTGTGAATTTGTTAATGCTGGGTAATTGAATGTGCATGTATTCAGCCATTGGAATAGTTTCACCTTACAGGTATGAGGTTCTTGATTTTTCCATTCCATTATCTAATATATTTTTCTGTTAAAATATTTAAGGGTTTATGTTATATTTCTAACCCTATGTCTGCAATTATTTCATGTTAGGATATTTAAGGGTTATTGTTATATTCTAACCCTATGTTTGCAATTATTTCCTGTTAGAATATTTAAGGGTTTACACTTTATTTACAAACACTGTGTATGTCCAGAATGTTTAAGAGTTTATGTTTGTAATTCTAAAAGCTATGTCTACAAATTATTTTCTTGTCTAAGAATTATTTAGGGTTGTGTTCTTCCAAATTTATGTCTGCATTTTATTTCCTATCTTAATTTTATTTCTAAAACCTAGAACTACTTAAGAAAAAACCTATGAATATGTATAATTACCTATGGATTCTACTAGCATATTTCATATTGCGAGCATACCTTAATTTAGAAGTAAAAATACTAATTAAATATAAGCTATAAACATAGCCATAATCAAATAACGAATTAAAAATGCCAAACAGTCAAGCTATCGAGACCTTTAATGGTATGAAGCTACATTCTAAATAAACAATGCTATAATTGCATTATTCCATGCCTAGTAATAATCATCAAACCAAAGTAATAAAGCTAAACTAAAACCTTCAAAGACCTATCAGGGTCTATTTGTAATTTTATAAAGAACCAACTTTATAAACAATATCATTCCTTATTAACCAAAGAAATCCATAAATCGAATATACAGACAAGACATCAATACCATCTAATGGTCTGAAGTTTATGTTTTAAATAAATAAAAATCAACATACATCCATCCCATTCATAATAAAATCAACCACAACATTATGCACAACACTCATTAAAAACATTAAGTCATTTATCCACTACACAGTCGTAGTTCTAATGGCGGGAATTCCATTCTCATCTACGACATGGCTCCAAGGAAAAACAACATTGTTAATGAATCCATATAAGAACTTAAAACAAGATTTGTGAATCCACACAGATTTAAACTAGTTCCAAAGAGTAAGAATCATAACCACAATTCGAACAGTATGCAAATGCTATATATAAATAACCAATAAACACACATAGGGTATAAATCCTATACCTATTCCCTTTATAAACAAAAGAAAGAGTTTGCTCAGTTGTATATCTAAAACCTTTCATAATTGCAAGCAATGGTGTTGTCACAGTACTGAACCATAAACATAATTACAATTCACAGAGCTTGTAACTAATCGCCAAGGCCAACATTACTACATAGGGTTTCCATTTTTGAAACCTGAATACATTAGTCCCAACCTAAAGGTGATAAAACCCCAACAAAAAACCCCTAAGTATTTTAACGCATCTCTGTTGCTTTGCATATTAATTTATAGACAGTCCATTTTCTATTTCGCAACCATTAAAACCAGAAAAATAATTAACCCACAATGAGTTTTTAACTCTGTCACAACAACCACGCGAGAGAAGGAACAAGTTAAAAACTTGTTACAATAGGGCTTACCTGAATGGGTATGCTCTTGAGCTTAGGACGACCTACGACCCACGTTGCCTCAAACCCTACAACCTGCAAACAAGAAAGCTACAATGAGGAGTATGCTTTGAACACAAAACTCAACAACAAAACAACATTGTTAAACCATAATGGGAGACGTACTTTCCATTACATCCAACCTCCAAAGCTTCATGTCACCACACAGCACAAAGAAAAAACTCACGCAGCCATGCTGCAAATGACCCAAACCATCGTGATAGTGCAATCCCTAAGCTTGTGACCCACATCCAAAAGTGCATTAATTTCGCCACCCTAGCCTCCAATAACATAATTCAAAACCCATAGTGCATAGTGCATGCAACCCTTTAACGTAGAACCATGTTTAAACAACGTGCAATACATAATCCCTGATATGTGTATCAAATACATAGGGTATAGCCATAGTCCATGGAATATGAGATATTCCATGGAGGTCTATAGATAATGTTTTAAATTATACTCCAAGACTATATTAAGACATGAACCAAGTTATAAAGTGTTAATACCATATAAAATGTGTACCATGTAAACGATAAGTGCAAGAGTAATTAAATCACTGTCGTAGAGTCTGTAAAAACAATAATGGTAACCTGCACAACATAGGCTAGTGAAACATCTAGCCTTGCATAATATCAACTAAACAACCATCATAGTAATCACTAGGATAGGACTGTAAGTCTATTTACGTCCAAGCCGAGTGCTAGTGACAAACATGCAATATGTGTTATTCATATTTTATAAGTAGTTTCCACCGTTAAGTGCACCTGCAGGCGACAACGAAAGAAATGCATTAGTTCGTAAGAACTAAGTAAGCCCCGCAGTGACAAGTAGAAAATAGTTACCTTTTAGGTGTTTACAAGGGAAACAAGTTCCGCCACTCCACCCCTTTACAATAAAAGTTAAGTGAGAATTGTTCTTAAAACGGTAATCAAACTTTATAACCAATGAGTACATAATTGAAACAACACATACCTATAAATGTGTGACCATAGAACAAGATAGTAAACAACATCACGACCACATAGTAGTACATTAATAAACAAAATCATGAAATATGAGAGCAAGAAGTAAGAATAGCTTACGACCATACAACATAGTAAACAAAGAACGACACATTCTGCATAAGTGAAAATGATGTCTAGTTCAGGCAGTGAATGACTAGCCTAATAATTTTATTTTATTTTCAAATTTTGGGAACATTACATCCAGCCATATATCTTTCCTAGCATTTAAAGTTGGCTGATCAAACAAGTATTTCACACCACAATGGTATGTCCTTAGCTCAAATGTTCTTCCCACTAAGTAATGCCTCCACATCTTGAGAGCATGTACTACAGATGCAAGATCTAAATCATGATTAGCATATTTCTTCTCATGCTTCTTCAACTTTATGGACTCATAGCATAGCACGTGGTTGTCTTGCATAAGAACTCCTCCAATTCCTTGATTGCATGCATCAGTACACACAACAAAGTCTTTTTTCTGGATTTGCAATTTTCAGACTTGGTGCACTTGTCAGAAGATTCTTCAACTGCTAGAAGCTTTCTTTACATCTTGGTGTCCATTCAAACTATATTCCCTTCTTTTGCAAAGAAGTGATTGAATGTGTAACCTTGTAGAATCCTTCAATGAACCTCTTGTAGAATCATGCAAGTCCCATAAAAGACCTCACATCTGTCACATTTCTTAAGGTTGTCTAATTCATTATGGCCTCAATATTTTTAGGGTCCACAGATATGCCCTCCTCTAAGATAATGTGACCCAAATAATTAATTTTATCTTTATAAAAGTCACATTTTCTTAACTTTACATACAACTTATGCTCCCTTATCAATTTCAATACCATTCACAAATGTTCTTCATGCTCTTCCTCATTCTTAGAATAAATAAGAATGTCATATAGGAAGACAAGAACAAACTTGTCCAGATACTTGTTTAAAACACTATACATGAGACACATGAATGTAGCTGATGCATTTGTGAGACCAAATGGTACCACTACAAAATCATAGTGTCCATACCTTGTTCTAAAGAATATCTTATGAATATATTCTTCTTTGACTCTTATCTGGTGGTAACCAAACCTCAAGTAAATATTTGAAAATACCTTTGCTCCTCTCATTTGATAAAAAAGTTCATCAATTTGAGGTAAAGGGTATTTATTCTTCACAGTTACCTTGTTCAACTGTCTCTAATCAATACTATAATTTTTGACCTAACATGTATGGGCATAAGCCCCATTGCATGTGATGTTGCTTTAATGTTTTATTTTGTATATTGCGAATAATACTTCAATGCACATAAGATTTTTTTGATATATTGGGTGTAATACAATTTCATATGTTTTATGTATTTGATTTCATGTGTTGGGCGTGGACCTTGGAGCACATAATTGATGAGATATTTGTGTTGAGTGCAATCTTTGAGTCACATGAGAATTTGATGTTTTGTGTTGAGCATGAAGCTCTGAAGCACATGAAAAGATAAGAATTGGAAGTGTTTGGCATAAGACCTAGAGCATTCCAAGTTGATGTTGAACATAATCTCTAGAACATTGGATACTTGGCCATTGTATCCCTAGGTGTATCCTACAAATACATCCTAGCATTACTATTGAGAAAGGAGCTCTGGAATTGCACTAAGTTGTAACTCCATGTTTCTTAGCATTGAGTATGGGATCTGGATAAATGCTAGGAGTTAATAAAAAATTAGAATTGCGCAATCCACAATTTGCACAACGAAAAGCGGAAAAGAAAATTTAAGCCTTAAGAGTGTTAATACTTTTTTGATCCGCAATCTGCACATCAGAAAGAAAAAAGTGAAAAATAAAAGTTAAGTATTAAAAGAGTTAAGACTTCCACGATCTAATATCTGCACAGTGGAAAGAGGAAAGAGGAAAAGAAAATTTAAGTCTTAAGAGTGTTAAGACTTCCATGATCCACGCAGTAGAAAGCAAAAAGTGGAAAAGAAAAGCTAAGTCTTAAGGCAGTTAAGACTTCAACGATTTGTGATCTGCACAGTGGAAAGAGG
The DNA here is from genome assembly GCA_001517045.1 of Pseudotsuga menziesii. Taxonomy (NCBI): domain Eukaryota; kingdom Viridiplantae; phylum Streptophyta; class Pinopsida; order Pinales; family Pinaceae; genus Pseudotsuga; species Pseudotsuga menziesii. Next base: position 691,569 of record LPNX011193095.1, read on the forward strand.
AAGCAAAAAATAAAAGTTAAGTCTTAAGGGAGTTAAGAATTACGTGATCCATGATCCTCATAGTGGAAAGCGAAAAGAGAAAAAGAAAAGTTAAGTATTAAGAGTGTTAAGACTTCCACAATCCGCGATCCACACAGCCAAAAGTGGAAAGAAGAAAATAAAATTTAATTCTTAAGAGAGTTAAGGCTTCCGTGATCCGTGATCCGTGATCCTTACAGTAGAAAGACGAAAATAAAAGTTAAGTCTTAATATTGTTAAGACTTCCATGATCTATGATATGCACAACGGAATGCAGAAAAAGGTAAAGAAAAGTTAAGTCTTAAGAGTGTTATGGCTTCCGCGATCCTCGATCCGCACAGTGGTAGCAAAAAGCGAAAAAAAAAGTGAAGTATTAAGAGTGTTAAGACTTCCACGATTTTATCTTTTCACAATGGAAAGCGGAAATCGACGAAAATAAAAGTTAAGTCTTAAGAGTTCTAAGACTTCAACGATCCATGATGCGCACAGTGGAAAGCAGAAATGGAAAGGAAAAGTGAATTCCTAACAATGATAATTTTTCTACAATCCATGATCCGCATAGCGAAAAGGAAAAGGCGGAGATGTGGATAAATGACTTCGTTGTTTGTCGGTTCTCCGACTTCCAAGCTCCGCAGCGGAGAGGAAAAAGGAAAAAAGTGGTTAAGTAAAGGTATTGAATTGTTGGTTTCCATTCTCCAAGTTCCATAGCGGAATGGTGGAAGGAAAAAAGTAGAAAAAAGAGCCAAAATCTCTACGAAAAATTTGGTTTTCTGACTTCCGCAGTGGAGAGGTAAAAGGGTGGAAGGTGGAAAGAGGAAAAAGAGTCAAACAATCTAAGGAAACATTTCTTTTCTGACTTTTGAGTTCCACATCAGAGAGGCAGAAGGTAGAAAATGAATTTCAGTGTGGAAATGACTTTCTGACTGCTTAAGTGGATTCACGTACAGAAATTTAACATTGTTTATTACTTTAGCCTAAGGTTGATTTGTTATGAAAGGTTATAGCCAAATATATGTGAAATAATTTATATTTGCAATTCCTTTTTATATGCATTTTTTTTACATGTTATATGGGTATGTTACACTTTCAAAAATTGAATTATGCATATAATGGAATTGAAATCGTCTATTTTAAATTATATCATTTATTGCTACATTTAATTGTATATTTCTTGATTGTATCAATTTTTCCTAAATCTTTCCATAAATTTGTATTTACAAAATTAAAATGTCGATTGAATCTCTAACCCTTGTTCATAGTATAGATATGTATCATTAAATATATTACGAATGAATTCCACTTAATATTATTAACCATATACCCCATAAGATTCTCATTTAAGTATTCAAATTGAATAAGGTCTACATACCACTATCTTAAGTATACATACACATAAATAATCAATTTAACTCCTAAACAAAACCCTTAATAAACTTCACAAGAATATAAAGATACAATTTCCAATCATGTACAAAGATTGTGGAATCAAATCTCTGTGAGATATTTACTTAACAATCATATGCTAAATAAATCATAAGTTTTATAATAATACCACTATGGAATCATTTCTCTTTATACTATTAGTGAAATTAACCATACAGATCGAAGATCCACATTGTATATCCCAGTAATTATGTAAAATTACAATATTGTTCTCGTGCACAGAAGTAAACAAATTAACATTTGCATTAGAGGAAATTTAAACTCAAAATGGGCCTCCTAAGGAAAATAATAAAATAATAGTTAACATAATAAAATAATATTTATTAATTTTGGAGGAAGAAAAGAAAAAACTATTTTTTTTTATTCATATTTTCGACATATCTCCCTATTTTTTTACTCAAATTTCGATCGGGAGAGCTCGTTGGATATGAAATCACGAATGTCATTATAATGGTTTTTTAGGTATTTCTTGTTTTTAGGGTAGAGGGGTCCATCAAAATATGCAGAGTGGGTACTCATTGTATCCGTAGTTTAATTCCACTTCCAACGAGCTCTCCCAATCAAAATTTGAGTAAAAAACAAGGAGATATGTCGAAAATTCCCAAAAAAAAAACAGTTTTTTTATAATACCTATCCCCAAATTTATATTAAATTTTTTTTTATGACCTATACGGTATTTCAAATTTAAATAAATTTCATTGGCTAACACATGACAACATGGAATTTGAATTAGGGTTGAAAGGCCCATTTTGAGTTGAAATTTCCTCTAATGAATAAATCTCACAATCAATATAGAGAAAATATGGATGCATGATTAAAATCAAATCTAATCATAGGTTTAACTAATAAATATACATTTACATGTTGAACAACATTACGAAGATCTTTGGATCGAATCTCCTTATAATAATTAATGAAATTACAGTGATGTGAAAACAAACATATGGATCACATATCCTATTGTTTTAACATCTTCAAAATATGCACAAGAGAGTATTGAAAATGGAAATATCCATTACAAACCCAGTAAACTACATATTGAGAGTATCACGTCGAGGATTACTCATTGAAGAAGACTCTTCACGTGTTGGGAGCATTGGAAGCATAGTTGGAGCTACAATCTAAATGGAAAATTGTAGAGTAGGATTGGGGAGTCTAGGTTATCTCAGAGAGAATGAGAACAGCTCCATTAACATGGTGGAAACATAGTAAGAACAACATAGAGTAGAGCTCGACCCTCATCTGTCCTCTGACAAGAAACAAGACTAAATGCGAGCTCACACACTATAAATTAATTTACAAAATCCTAAAATAAATTTAAGATCTCACCATCGAGGTGTAGGGAATAGATCCAATCTCATGTTTCCTCGTGGGAATTGCTGCGCTTCCAATTCACAACCAGGACAAGTTTAATTATCAAACATAAGTACCATTTATTGCGTGGCCAAATCATTAAGATTCCAAATAATTATGAATCCAAACCATGGATTTTGTTTAAATACTAACCACCTAACATATGCCATGAAACTCTTATATCATAACAAATCTTTTAACATGACAAACCAACCTTTGCATCGAACACCATGCCATGTGAAACCGCGATGAGTATGTACCATTAAATATATGCTAGAACCTTTGTAGTGTTGGAACTATTGTATATAATGCCATAATGGATTATGCGAAGGTCGACACCCATTTCCACTAAGCATAGTTTTATAACAAGATCACCATTTCAAGATAACACCTTAGCGCGAGGCTAGGCCAAGGTAATTGAAATATTTACCATCCTAGCATAGTATTATTCCTTAAAACACATTAAAACTATATTGCAAGCATAGTTTTATTTTATGCATTGTAATCGTTATTTCATATTTAAAACCATATGATATAGCAATTACACCATGAAGATCAATGACCATAAAGAAATGCATTAAAGACAAAACATGTAGTATCATTTCAACAATAAGTATGTAAACCCTCACATTTTATTCATAACAAGAGGTCACCGCATGGAGAACCATACACTTACAAACCCTAAGCTTCACATGCTTAAAGCTAGATCCTTACACAAGTAGTATAAACTATGGTAAGGCCAAGGCCTTGAAAATATAATGAAATTCACGTGACGGGGTCAAGACCATGAGCACTCTCTCATTCCTTAGGATAGCTCAGCATATCATAAAGATAAATAAATAAAGAAGAGGTATAAAAAATGCATCACCTCCTTAGACATGGCTAAAGGTTCTAGAAGGAACTAGCCATAATTTTCTTAAGCAAAACCTATCCAAACCAACAAGACAAAGATATTAAAAATAACAAAAGTAAAACTAAGAAATCTACTAAGTAAATATAAAAGTAATGGATATAAATATATATATGATTTTAATGTGTATCACACTATCACATATTTGCTTTTATATATTTTTAAATATTATTTAATATTTTGAGGTTTCTTAAATAGATTAACAAATTTGAATGTGAATATACTTTAAATTCAATTTCTAAAAATAAATAAACCTATTACTTTCTTAGAACTATATAATTTAAAGTTAATTTTATACACATATAAATAACACAATTACTTAAAAAAATTAATCTCAAATAAAACCAATCTAGATTGATTTTTTTTTCATAATTTTAAATTTATGAAAATATATGAAATCTTATTAACTAAAGTAATATCCCGCATTTTGGACCTAACACTTATAGGCATGTGCCTATTGATTACGATGATTATTTTGATGTTTTATTTTTATATTGGGTCAAAGACCCCACTGCATATGAATATGATGATTTGTTTTATGTATTGGGCGTAAGCCAATTAAATGTGTGTGTGTGTGTGTGTTGGGCGTGGACCATGAAGCACATGATTTATGAGATGTTTTGTGTTGAGCAGAAAGCTCTCGAGCACTAGAGTGATTGATGTTTTGTGTTGAGCGGGAAGCTCTAGAACACTAGAGTGACTGATGTTCTGTGTTGATCTAGAAGCTCTAGAACACATGAAAAGATAATTAAGTTTTGGGCATAAGACCTGGAGCCTTCTATGTTGATGTTGAGCATAATCTCTGGGGCATCGGATCCTTGGCCATTGTATCCCTAGGTGTATCATACAAGTACATCCTAGCATTAGTGTTAAGCGAGGAGCTCTGAAATTGCACTAAATTGTAACTCCCTATTAAAGCATTGAGTATGGGCTCTCATAAGCACTAGGGTTTAATGAAAATAATTTAATAAACATCCGAGTGAAAACAACTGAAGAAAAATATTGATCTCATCATACTTATTTATAACAGATTAAATGAAATTTTGAATTTATGTATTCTCGTCAAAGTACTAAACAACTACCACGTTATATGAGGAAAATCCAACATGCAAAGATGTTTAGAGTTTCCTAGACTAGGAGACCTAAACCGTTTACCTACTTGACCTTAATGAAGAAGTGTCATTAAGTCTAGGGATCATGGTATATGATGCCCAAATACAAGTGTTAACAAGTGATATATTATTATATACTTTATACATGATATGTATAAAGAGTCGAATATAATTATAATATTAATGATGAAAGAGAAAGAAAAGCTCCATCCAATTATTATTTATTATGTAAAGATAATAAATAGTCCAAAACCTGAAAAGTCTAATTAGGCGCTAATAGAAAGTTCCTAGGTAAAATATTAATAATTACCCAAAGTAATTGAAAATGTTTAAATCAAGAAACCAAGGTTTCTTGATTTAACTGTCCCTTTGACTGAAAAATCTGTCTATAAAGACTCAGGCCAAGGAAAGTCTTGGGGTTCTGATCTATCATTAGAGGAGTCATTTTTCTGCCTGTTTGCTCTCAAATAAATTCTTGGAGAACAATTTACTCGAAGGAAAAAGGAGAACTGATCCAGATCTGATATACCAGATAGGAAACCCTACCTTAGGAAATTTAAGCTACATGCATGTTGGAGTCCAGGTCGGGGGATTCGGATTAAAACCAGGAATGGTTTCGAGTCATGGTTGGGTTGAACGTGGTAGTTCCCAAGTGATTTGGTCATCAAAATTAGAAGTCATATCTGTCTTGAATTATTAATGCTAGTTATTTGAGTGTGTAGGTTTAGCCATTAACAAAGGTTCAATTTACAGGTATGAATCCCTAGACTGTCTATCCTACTTTCCTAGAATAAATTCTATTTATGTTATGTAAATGATTACTTTGCATTTTCTAACCCAATGTATATGTTTCTCTACTTAAAACTGATAGGGTTTACTTCCTAAAGTATTACCCCTAGGATGTAAGTGATTTCCTATATCACGTTATTTAGGGTTTATGTAATGATTTATTTTAGCAAGTACAATTTATTTACTAATATTCATCAAGGGTTCTACACCCTAGTTTAATTTCTATAAATAGTATTATTGATAAGTTTGGGTTATGTACAAACTAGGTTATTTCAAACCTACTATTATTGTTCACTTAATCTTTATATACTCTAGTGACATATTCCATTTGACACTAAATACATGTTATAGATTAAAATAGATTAATCTTATAAACAAGATTTGAATAAATAAACTTACAAACTACATAACCTAAGGTACTATATACAAACTTAACTATTATATATATATATATATATGTATATAAACAGATGAAGACATCATACATAAACAAATCTAAAAGCTATCTCTACATTTAAATCTAAGATAAATAAACCATTAATATATTTCAAGGTCTCTCTCATTGAATACAAACTAAATAGTAAATATTCCCATTAAATAACAACATCATAAATAAATGAGCAAAAAGTATCGTTACCATCCTTTTGGTCCAAGATTCACATCTTTGTTCACATCTAAATCCACAATCCTAGTAATTAAAATAAATAACATTTTAATTACATGCACAAGTATTGGAAAGGTCCCATCTCATAAAGCTCATAAACATTATTTATAAACAGAGGTCACAACTTCGACCCCTGAGGGTTCATAGCTTAAGTCGCGGGCTTAAATAAAACAACCATATCATTTATGCATAAACAATAACTAAAATTACCTAACATACATCTCATTCCATATAACGAATTAAACAAATATATCTTTACACAGGAATCATTTCTTGTATTAAACGATAACAAAATCGTATCACAGTTTCAAATAATTACAATGGGGACATGAATTGAATCATGTGGGCATACAAGCCCAACCCTTGTCCATATAAAATATACAACTCATTACATCCACCACGAACAGGGTTTCAACCCTGTGGGTATTAAGGCCATGCTATACAACAAAATATGCGGGTTACAGTAATAAAATCAAAACTATAAATAAACAATCCCAATACGCTATAGCAAGGTCGCAAGACCTTAAGTCTTTGTCCAATGCTGCAAGCACGGCCTCGGTCCAATTATTTTATTACACAATCAATTTAAAAAACTATCTATATAAATGAAGGCCATCGTGGGATTGCACCCCTCGCTCTCTTATAATCCACATTATATACTAAACCACGAAATCACTAAACAGTAAAAAAACCATCGGAAGCTATGCGCAGCATTCACTCAATCCATGGTATGTCAAATAAAAATTCACAGTATGGATATAATCAACAAACTAACTATGTTAACGATTTCACCCAAACAAGGTAATCAACGAAGTATAAGCACTAATGAAATACATTGGAGCTATCGCATCCACTAAGGGAAAGGCTCAAGCCACATAAGGCATGGCCTTTACCCTATGCTATCAAACATTACAACAAATTATAAATACTCAACAAACATACCACAACGAAGGCGTATGCCTGTTTATAAACCATTAACCCAGCATAAACTCCATCCACACACACAATAAGCATAATAACCATAGCCACTTTATAAACGCAGAGTATTTACATTATGCATAGTAATGCCATCATCGCAATGAGGACCACACACACATGCCAATGGGCTATGGCACCATTGAAAGCAATGGTGCAGCCCATGGCTCAAAAGCCCCAATTCATTTATGATTTACATAACCCAAAATTAAATACACAGAGCGTGTGAGAATGCATGTTTGCTTCACGGCCAAAAACACCACACTAATAATCTTAAAACCCAAGTCTGTTCATTACAAGCCGGAAGGTGAATTCAAACCCCACGGAGAACCCCAAAATCATACAACGAAACACCACACAGACACACTGAGGGATAACAAGCACAAGCTTGTTGGAAAGGATTACCTTGCACTTCGCTCATGGTCAAACCCACACCAAAGCTTGAGCCATGCTGCTCCTCCTTATACCTCGGCACCTGCAACCAACCAATGAAACCATGAGTTAGAAGTATGGCAATGATAAAAGTTTCAAAACCACATGATTTAGGAGGCAAGAAAACCACAAGCGAAGCTTACCTTCGAAGTCTAGAGGTCACCTCCGATTCCCTCTGTGTAGAGCCAAGATCAAACTCCAATTGACAAGCGAAATGACCAAATGATCGTGAGCCAAGATTAAGTTTGGACTGCCACAAAAACCAAGGTGCATTAATGGCACTAGCTGATTTCCAACATCCAAGCCAAAAACCCACTTTGCCATAGTTTGAAAATGTTACCAAACGATAGTCCATACCACCATGCAACTTATTAAACCCCAACATGTATGGTCCAACCATATGTTATGTAGCCACCCAAAATCACATGACATAGTTTACATATTACAATGTTTATATTATAACAAGGTAATGTTTGGTACATAGTCCATGTATATCATGCGCTAGTCCAAAGTTTTAAGCCACAAGGCATACAACATATAAATAACATATAAACCAAAGGCTTAAAGCCTTAACCCAATAGAATGTGATTTCCCTAAGCTTAATGCTTAGTGAACATGGCATATGGAATATTTAATATTTAACCCATATAAAAATCAAAGATGTGGTTTTAAGCCAAGATCTTAATCCTACAAATATGAAAACATAGGGATGTTAATAATTTTAATAAAATAAACATAGAATGAGATTATATTAAGTATAAAAAGATGAAACATAAACCATAAAGAAGTATAAGTAATGTAGAGGAAATTTAGCTGTGATAGCTAAATTGACGAAACAACACTTACCACGTTATGAATCTAAGTCGGTAAGAAACCGTAATAGCTAGCCGTAGGTCCGTTAGGATCAAGATGTCTAGTACTCTTAAAGCAAAATCCCGTCACAAAGTATGAACTCCATATGAAATAAAATAGATGCCTTAGTTCAGAGAACTAAGTACAGGTGCGAACAAGTAAACACCTTTACCTCTCAAATTGTCATGGGAGAAAGAGTCTTGCCACTCGGCCCACTTTGTTTTCATAGACAAAGTTAAGTTAGAACTTTATAAATAATAAATAGGACTATGCACAAAAGACGAAGCATTTAAATTCTATAATGACATATAAGCCACGGATGTATAAACATAAGACTAAGCAAATACGACATCCTCAGTAATGATAATGGTTTCAAAACGTAAGAATAGCTTACCAAGAGAGAGTGATACATTAAATATTTAGCAAATCATTAATTTTTCGACTAGATACTTTTTACTAGCCTATATATAAATTTTATTTTCCAATTTTTGGAACATTACAACAAAGAATATTTTTAAACAAATCATTAAATATAAAAAAGTTTGAAAAGCAAATGATGTGCTTTCTTTAAAAACAGAAAATATATCCTATGATAAACTTCGAAACTCAGCGAAATCTGTTATGTTTCACTTTGGTTATACTCTATTCAATGGTGAACATTCACCAGCCACATTAGTTGTGGCTGTGCTAGATGGATACTCTTTACTTGTTATAGTACCAAATGACAGTTAAAAAGGTTAATGATGTAGGCTCAGTGGCCAATCATACATAGGCCTAGGTGGCAAGCCTCGGAAACCTCCACCCTCTTATAATTACCGTCAAAGATTGAGTTTTCAGATGAGGTTCATCGCCCATAGTGCCCTACATATAGTTTGCTTCACCCATCCTTCATTCCTCATTCATTTCCCGTTTTAGGAAACATTAAGCGAACCAAATGGGTATGGATGGCCATTGCAAACCAGCGCCCTTGGACGGCATGCAGATTGGTATTGGGACAGCCACGAGAGAGGTAGATCAAAAGTACCCTTCTGGAAAACCCTTGAATAGGCCTCTTGCGGAGTTAGATCTTTTTCCAGTAGCCTCGGTATCGCCGTCTCACTCGGGATCCCCAGATCTTCGTCCTCAATCTGGTACTTTGCCATGGGAAAAGTCTTTACCCAGGATGGGTATGTTGCTGCCCTCATTAAATCTTTCAGGATGGATCGTTAATCTGTAATTCTACTTAAAAACGCATTGGGTTTTATTTTAATGGTGTTTAGATTTCCCTGTAGTTTGTTTTCATTGTTATGGATTTTAATGATGATAACCGTCATGTGCAGATGGTGGTGATGGTCGCGGCAGATCAGCGGGAGAAGGGAAGGCTGGAATCCATCCAGTCCCGCTGTCAAGAAGATTTTCTGTTAACGAATTGCCGGCGTCATGTCACTACAGCGAAGCCGCGAGCGCCATTGATGCGTCGCTCTCATGGAACAACACTCTGTATTCCAACGCGATCAACGAAGAGAGCGGGTATGGCTTGAACTTCAAGAGAAAGTGGGTTGCTGCCGAGGAATTGAAGAATAACAGAGTTTGCTCAACGATACTCAGCGATGTAGCTGAAGAAGAGGCTAGTGGCAAGATAAAGAAGATCAGAATATCGAAGGAGCAATGCTCTCTTTTGGAAGAAAGCTTCGGCAAGAACAACACCCCAGAAGTTGTAAGTCAATTCAACTTATTTACTTGTTTCTGATTCTCCCATCTGTTTTGTAATCATGATTTGGGCGGCTGTAACAGCTTGTTCTTATTCTTCCTCTGCAGAAGCAAAGGCATTCCTTGGCCATGCAGATGAATCTCCACCCTAGGCAAGTTGATGTGTGGTTCCAGAATAGACGAGCAAGGTTAGCCCATACTTCTATTCATTGTAGTTTAGATATAGACATTCACATTAGAAATACGAACAAACTGGCATCTAATATAATTTGAAGCCTGATTTAGGTCGTCAGCCAAGTAGAAACCAATAGGCCTAGGGGAGAGGATACAAACTTGGTGTATTCAAAAAATTAAATTTCAGCAATCTTCTGATGCACCAAAAGTTTTGATCTGCTTGTCGACTCTATTTTATGCTATGGATAAGAAGAACGTAATATGCTTGTTTCAGGACTAAGCTCAACCAAACAAAAATGGACTGCGAGGTTCTGAAGATGTGCAACAAGTCACTTGCAGACGAAAACAGAAGATTGCAGAAAGAGCTCGAAGAATTTAGAGCTGTAAAATTGGCCGTCTGCACTTCCTGTGAAAAAGTTGCAGCCGCCAACAATACTGCTGCTTTCACTTTAGAGAAAGTGAAATCTATCTTTACACGAGGCGTTTGCCGGAAATGATTTGTCGGGTATAGATCAGTACTTTTTTATACGCAATTAAAATGGACCCACAGCATTTGTAAAATGTTGTAAAACTGTTTGAGTTCTTTCAACGTAGTCTGCACTGTCGAAAACGTTCTAACACTGTTTGAGTTAGTTCAATGTTAGGGTTTCAGAAACCTTTACGAGTTTGCTCTTTTCTTTATTCATCCTTTTGTTCAACTGAAAGAGGGCACCCGTTTGTTAATTTATGGAATTGGATATAGTTTCTGAAAAATAAACTATTATGGATGGGAAGCATGGACTAGAGTACTATGAAATCTAAAATGTTGATCCGATCTCTTCGTTTTGTCGATATGTTTGATAATTTTTTATGTCTATGCCAGCACATGTTATTTTTTATTATTATTGCCTATTAAAAATACCATTTACAATTTTTTTTAAATTCCAAAAACCACCACTTTCTGACGGTTACATATAGGAAACTTCCGGACAGATGGATTAAATCAATTTGAGACAATCGATTTTTTTCTCCCAGAGCATCCAGTTTGACCTTTGAATTAAACCTTACGCTAGTTTTTTAAATTGCTTCTAAGACCTAAATTGTTTAATAAATAAAATATATTTTAGGCCACACAAACCTTACCCTAGTTTATGAAAATGCTTTTAATATCTAAATTGTTTAATAAATAAAAATTTATTCTTGAGCAGCCGTGAGATCTAACTCAGGGATGGAATTTAACGGGTAAATGCCCGTCATGGGTTAATTTACCCGTCAAATACAGCTAAGATTTTGCCAAGACCGGCTTAGAATACAGAAAACGTTTCAGATTTTGTTTGTTACAAGCAATTTTAAGGTTGCCTCTAAGCAACTCAAAGTTCGATTGCTGTTTACCACAATTAATTAAGATATAAAAACATTTTAAAGTTTTTATATTTTATTATTTGTAAAGTTTATTTTATTTAATAATATATAAATTTGATTTAATCAGTTATAAATGTAATTTGATTTATAATTTAATCCTAATTTAGTTAACCTATATTATTTAATAAAATGAATTTGATGTAAAATCTAAAATCTAAAACTGTTTTTATTATTAACATTAACTAATAGAATGTCAACGAGTTGGAAGCATTTAGTAAGACTTGAAATGTATATAATGATTTGGGTTATTTCATATGAGCTATTTCAGGAATGATTTTCGTTTTTCCCTTAAATAAATAACATTGATGAGTGACTAAGTTATAGAATATGATGCCATGGATTGTAAAATTTATAATTTTATTTTTCATTTAAGGTATATGTTATAATGTTTTTATGAACTTTATTATTTTAGTATGAGAAAAGTAATAAAATGCCGTATAATATTATATTTGATGTTATAGTTTTTTTTATAGTTGTAATGATGGAATTATAAGAAAAAGTCTTTGTTAAGTTTAAAAACAATGTTCCAACTAAGAGTATTCAAAGATTGCTATTTTAATTTAGAGGAAGTCTTATACATGAACGGCTCAACTAGGACCACGCTGGGAGAAAATGCTTACTACAAATTAGATCTTATTTTAGTACTAAGAATAATTACAAAGAATAACATTTATGGTTGTGCAAAAAACATCTCTTTTATGGTTGTGGAAATAACATTTATGGTTGTGGTTATTTCAACAATCTATAAAAGAATATAAGGCCTAAACCTTTATGATTTATGATAAGAATAATGGGAGTAATATCCAATTTGAAAGTAATATACATCTTTAAATGTAATACATCAAGAATTAATAATTTATTATTAATTTTTTCTAGGATGTTTTTTTTTATTATTCTAAATATTTATGAGAGAAAGTAAAAAATAAAATAAATGTATTGAATTATTCTTTTATTAATAAAATATATTGAAGGGGACATAAATGAAATAGCTATTGAAGAGTGTTTGTTGGCTCAAAAGAGGAAAATGCAAGTGGTTGTAGCTCTTGAGTGAGAACTCAAGGTGCACGGGGCATCTTTCCCAAAATCAGGTCATGTCTCTTTGTTGAGTGCTAAAGAGCAGGAGGCTCATAAATGACCAAGTCCTAGGAAAAATAGTATATAATATTATGTCCATTAGCAAGAAGGAGGCTAGTATTAGACAGAGATTAAATCTGAAAACACAAGAGATCGCACATTAAGTGGACTTTGTTATTGTGGTTTAGAAAATATGCTCGGGGGTTCTGGAGAAACTGATTTGGCTGCTCTAGGAGTCGCTTAGGAGGAAAAACTATTCCATTTATGTTTTCCCCACAATGGTGCGAGGATCTTTTCCTATTTCTTATTTGTTATAACTAGTTACACTAGGATTTCCATTCTTAACCTAGAATCATAACTAATTCTTTTAGCATAAATTTATTATGCATATCAATTAAATAATGATCCATTGTGTATATGATTTAAGTACTGATCCATTATGAACCTAAATAGAATATGGTTATGTTACACATCATTTCACTAATTATTATTATTATGTTTTCAAACTAGATCTTCTTTCTTGCTAGTACATTCAAGTGTGTAAAATACGGATTCAATTAGTAATGTATCTATGATCGGGTTAAGATACGAGAGCCTTCTTCAGAATTATAACATATTAAAAAAATAAATTCCATTTCATAAATCTCATTACATATCGAGATTGAAGGATTTATCAATAGGTAAGTTGTATAGAATTATAAAATATATAATTATGCATTTTGACTGTAATCATAAAGTATTTATCCATTCACATAGTTTTTCAGAAGTTATCCTTTTAATAATTAACTTATCGTCCTTGACTAAATCGAAGGTATCTTTCGAGAGCTAGGATTGTTTAAACATCTAGTTCCTCTTCCAATTACAACAAGGAGTTATTTTCCCTACTTTTTAGAAAACAAATCAAATCTACATGATACACATACCCTCAAGAAAACTACAATAAAATTCAGAGCTATTTATCACCAAATATTTTTAGATCTGAGTCCAAGATTGTGTGTGGTCAACCTAAACATAGGGGTATTAAACAAAAGTAAAAAATTATAGTCATTGCTAAAGTTTTCTAATTAAAATGCCCAGATATCCTCTTAAACATCAAATCCTTCTAGAACCAATGCATGACAATAGGTCCATCTCAGACAATGACCAAGTGTCTCTAAACATAAACATTCATATCTAAAAATGATTCTCACTATAAACACTTACGATAACTTCATAACCACGATTTCAATTAATGAACATAGGACTAAAGATTTCTCCTTGAAGATCTCAAAGAACATATGGATCGTAGCAAGAATCACAACTTTAAACCATATTAAATATAAAAATATGATTAATAACAATGGGGTTGCAATACCATTCAATGGAATCCAAAATCATTAAGAACAAACTATGAGCTCTTAACGAGAAAACGTCAAAGTACGAAAAGACGGTTTGCGAAAGCCTAATTCAAAAAAGTTGAAAGAAAACCTGCAATCCGCAACTGCAAAAGGATAAATGTGGGAGATTATTTCAAAAAATTTAAAAGGAAACCTTCAATCCACAATCCACAATTACGGAAGGGGAAATGGGGAAGGTTATTTTGCAAAAGTTAAAAGGAAACCCGAAATTCGCAATCTACAATTACGGAACGACAAATGTAGAAGATTATTTCGAAAAGGTTAAAATGAAACCCATAATCCGTAATTATGGAAGGATAAATGTGGAATCTTAATTCAAAAAAGTTGAAACGAAACCTGGAATCCACAACTGCGAAAGGGTAAATGGGGAAGGTGAATTCAAAAAAAATTAAAGAAAACCCACAATTGCAGAAGGATAAATGTAGAAGGTTAATTTGAAAAAAGAATGAACGAAAACCTTCAACCAACAACCCACAATTGGAGGAGGATCACTGCAGAATGCTAATTATGGAAAGATCGTTGCGAAAATATAAATTGTGAAAAGACTAATAAAGTTATAAGTTTGTGACTTGAGAGATAAATGAATTGGAGTCTAATTTTCAGAGCTTAGTTCAATGATTGAGGAAAAGTTGAAAGAACAAAGTAAAGTTAAAAACAAGCATTGAACCTTCAAAATTTAATAACACCATGTTAGAGTTAATTGAAGAACAAGATATTAATACAAAAAAATCACATGTAGGTTTAAGATGATATTGTTTCCTTAACAAACATATACACTGCACAACTAGTCATGTTAGTAAAGTATGTTTTAGTAACAGAACAAAAACTATGACAGATGTTTTTAGCATCATGTAGGGACTTTAATGATGCGTCTATAAAATATATGTTATATCAAAAAAAAATTATAAGGATTTTTGAGGTGTGTGACATTAAAATATTAATTTCCTTTCACTCGATTTATAATTTTGCAACATTAATAATAAATATACTATAAAAGAATTATTTGTTAGAGACCAAAATTTTCTCAAACTATAGATACTCCAACCAATTAGATACAGAGAGGGACATTTAGAATACATACTTGAACCAAATAATTAACTTACAGTTGCACATTTGAAGCCACCAAGATTCCCATGAGTAGTAGCACCTTAGGAAAGCACATGTAGGGGTGACCGACTCTCCTCTCAACCAACATCACAGTCATAGACTGAGATCCCTTGAGTCCTCACTTAGAAATATCAATCCAAACAACAATATCAGCATCAATGATATACCCACAACCTCCCAAACCTCTATATTTTCCAAAACCATATATTCGTGAGGAAGAGGAACACAGAAGGAGAAAAACGAGCTAATGCAAAATCACGTAGTTTACACTATTAATATTGAGAGAGATAGAACTAGTGTACCTACATCAAAACTAACTTTCCTATATTACCATTGCATCTTACCATACTTTCTTCTTAGCAACTTCTTCATAGATGGAATATTTTGAATCACTCATGTTACTCATCTATGCAACATACCCTAAATTTATTTGAGGTCTCTTTCGCTCTCTGGATGAGCTTAATGGTTCTACATGCCTTTATGCATCTTGTAGAGTGTCTTGGCACCATGCATATATTAGCTTAGCATGAGTTTCATCAAGAGACCTCTTAACTAGTTCTATTAGTTATTCAAGAGCTAGTGAAACCGAGAACACCTTGATTCTCCCATTGAACCTCTAATTGGGGAGAACCAGAATCCGGGTCCTCTATCATGGAATCTCATGATTTTCTATTTTTGTATCATACTAAAGTTATTTTGATCACTTGAATGTAGTCACTTCATGGAATGGCACATCTTGGGTGACTTCAATGTGTCTTTCACCCGACACATATCTTATGTAGGATTTGGATGATTCACTATATAACCAACAAATGTGCACTTATTTTTGGATAGATCTATCATTGTCTTATTCTCTTTTGGGATATGTCATCGGAATGACTCCACATTCAATACTTGTAATTATCCGCTTGTATCTCATAGCATATGGTCTTTCCCTATAATACAAATTTATTCAAGTGATTAGAAAGCTTGCATAATCATGAAATTCAATCATATGAATATTTCAAGACAATGGAAATAGTTCAAAAAGTCTCGAAAAAATTTCAACCAATGTTTTTGCATAACCTCCATCCATATCTCATGGAATGTTACACAACACTATATGCTACTTACTCAATTATAACATGTACGATATGAGCATAACTATTTTCCAATAAATGAAGACTATTACATATGCTCATCATTTTATACTATAACATACTTCCTAATTACAGGATGACATATATTCATATAACTATAATGAAAAATATTCAAAACCATTCAGGTTTAATTTACACAAGAATTTGATGGTCAAAATACAAATACTTGTCTTTTATTGTTTTGTGTGCACTTCCTCTTGATCTTTTCTTCCTTGCAGATATAAATGGAGTCCTTAGATCTTGATCTTGTTTCTTGATAGAATATCACTACATATTAAATTACAAATTTGGACTCATACAAGAGGTAGTGAACCTATGCATGGGTGGAGGAATCCTCATGTAGAGTATAGAAAATCATTGCATGGATAAATTGTTCTACACCTCGAACTCATTAATAATCTCTTCATCCTTTCCATAAGAGAAAGATTTATTCTTTGGTGCAAATAGTATTGCTTTGGTTTCACCCTTCCATTTAGGGGTAGATATGCCACAACCTCTCAAATTTATGCTTCACTTCTAAGCCATTAAAAAAAACAAAAAATGTCTCTAGTGTTGACACGAGACCATCAACAACGATTTGAATGAGATCATCTGCATCCACCAATACTCTAATACTAGTAAGTTGATCTCTTATGTAAGAGATCTTTGTGAAAAAAGGAGGCCAATGGATTATCCTTCCCTATCTTCAAATTTCAAAGCTTATTCTTCAGTTCACTATTTTGACTTGGAGACTTCTTCTCATAGATATTTGTCAAAGTATCAAAACATTCGTTTGCAGTCTTCAACCGAGTGATCACGGGCATCAATTTGTCCATCACCGAACCATAGATGGTGCTTTTGGATTTGTCTTGGTTAATATTGAAGGTAGTGTTCATTGTACTGGTAGAGGGTTATTCCACCACATCTAATATGTAGCCATCTAAGACATGTTCTTCTAGGATGGTTAGGACCCTAGCCTTCCAAGTGTTGAAATTTTAGGTTCCTTCAAGATGGTCTTCTAGTCTTACTAAGACCGATGCCTTTGTCTCGAAGAATTGTGTTGAACTTCTCTGTATCTATCTATGCTCAATATTCATTCCCGAAACTTAGATCCTTCATGATATAAGCTCTTATACCATGTTGAATTTTGTTTGAGATTTGATATTTAATTATTTAAGTGAGGAAATAGCGAATACTTGAAATCAATGAACCATTCATACATATAAACATTCAACCATATCACATGATGTACAATGGGGAAATCCCTCAAAATAATGAGGATGAAAATTGTAGCAAATATTCTAAATATAATAATGATAGATAGGAGAGAATGTATTTTAAAATAGCATATTTATTTCAGCATCTTGGTTGCAAAATAAGAGAGGATATACACCCAAAGTGTAGATATTGAGAGATAGAAAAGAGAGATCAACCAAATGAAAATTGGAATGTAGAAAACACATTAATAACTTTCCAATAGAAGTTCCATGGAAGAAGTAGTGAAGGACTACATGGGGATTTGGTCTCCCATGCAAACTATAGTGAATTCTCTTCTTAGAGAATTGATATGCACCTCGGTTTCTTCACTCCTACGCACACAATGTGCAATTTATTTCTTCTTTGACATTAAATAATGTTCTACTCACTTCAAAGTGAAATTTCCTCATAACTAGATGTAAGATCACTTAGTTAGTATGTTACCTTAAGTGTCATCATGCAATAGTTGTAACTCAAGTGTCATTACTTAATTTTTTTATTTTAACTTAACTATCATCTTTTAGTTTAATTGAAGTGTCATCTTTTAGTTTAACTAAAGTTTTGTATTTCAAAAGACTTTTGTTAACTAGTTCCTTTTGGTAAACACTTAGTTAACTATTCTTGATTGAAATCATTGTCATTAATTTTAAGTGATCACTATGAGTTCTCCTTTAATTAAAAAATGCACACATTGTTACTTTAACTAGAGCTTTCACTAAGGTATGCATTGTTACTTTAATTGGATATTTAATTGAGGCATAAATTGTTTTTTTACTGAACCTTTAACAAATTGGGTTCTCTTTAGTCAACTCAAGTCCTCTCATGACGAATTCAAAATTTTCGTATTCTCTATGCATTTATATTTTATCTCTTAGATTTTATGGATGGTCAATAGGTCTCAACTTTAATTTATCTATCATATGATATTAAACAAAGAATATATGTCTAATCTTGTTATCATATTATATTCCTCTCAGACCAAGTGATTATGTGCTAAATTAATTCACTCTAAAGGTGGACAATATATAGAGGAGACTTAATATCTTTATCTATCTTGAATGACCATGGTTGGTGTCACGTCCCATTCTATAAGAGAGGACACGACTACGACACTGATGCTATCATTTAAGCAGGCATTATAGACTCATGACATGAATAATAAAAATTCATTGAACTAACACACATACATACATAGATGCATTATATAGTGGAAGAAAATTTCATTCAATTTCCTTCAAGAATTCATCATGTTCATCATAATTCATTAAAACAGATGCAGTTGCAGAGATTAAACAGAATAGATACTTATCTTTCAAAGAAGCCTCTCCTGCAACCAGTTGTGTCGATGCAACGTTCCACCCAACCATTGGCCAATGTTCTCATAAATCTCTCAGTAACACTTCCACCCCTGATCTGGGCATGAATCCCACAAGGAATAAGGGAACTATAGCAGGATCACACATAGCCAAATACACATTAAAATTCAACCAAGAAAAAACTACATTTCGGTTTATCAATCTTCTAAGGAGGTGGAAAGATGAATTGCTAAGCTAGTTAGATCAACCACAAAGCTATGGACACCTACACAAGATATGGCTTGGTTTTCCCAACTCCTACACACCCAAAACAAAGAAACACCCTCTTCTCTGCTACAGAGTCCCTCAAACTATGAATTCCCTCTCAATGCTCTTCAGGATGTGCAAGAAGAATAACCAGCCCCTCTTGATCTATCTGTGTGGTTCCTTTCCACACTAGGTTTATCAAGCTAATTGTTCCTTCTTCCACTCCAAACCAGTTCAAACCAAAACAAAGGATTTACATAACAACAAGATACAAGTTCTCGACATGGAAAAAAACGTCGTGGAAACCAAATTCAACAATGGTGAATGGGGAAAAACAACCCAGGGTGAGAAATCTATTTCAGAAATGTTCTATGGGATTCATGTAGGCAAAAATGGCCCCTTCAATTCCCCAATTCATGGATCTATTCTCCCATTGACTATGCAACACCAAAGAATGAAATTCCCAATCGTGTGAAGGAGGAAACAATATAAATTTGTCTAGGAGAGATCCTAGCCACTAAAAATTAATGAAACCACTTCCCACTCATGGGGAAAACAAAAGAAACTACTGCAAATATGAGGGAAAATGCCCAAGAGCTCCAACCAATGTGTGAAGAAGAGAGAACATCCATGCATGATGGGTGAGTCATGAATTTTTAGGTTGTTACTTTCCCATTAATCCAAAACACGTTTTTCTAAAATGGGTGCTCTTCCCAATTCGAAATTGACCTCCATACCTTGCCCATTCCCATGCAATAATTAACGCAACCAGTTCTGGAAGAAATACATGATTTTCACAAGAAGACAAAATGGGTAGTTGACATCTTGATGGGTTTTCCCTTTGACATTTGGATTTTCCCCATTAGCTCAAAGGTTTGAATATTCCACCCCCCTATCCTTAGGAAATCATGCCCCCGTCTCTTTATTGTTGCATTGACATAGCTGGTTGTGGGTATTTTAATTAAATTGCATATGTACACGATGTCCAAATTATAATGTGTCAAGCTGGCACAAAATACCATCGACGTCGATTTTAATTGTCGAAACATAAAACACTAAATCGATGGTGGGGCCTTGGCCTTTAGCTCCACAGAATGATTAAATACAATATTTACATCATATATAATGTAATGAAAATGGGATCAAAACCAGGGTGTTATAGTTATTAATACATCACACAACATTAATGGTTTGAGATACAAAGCATCATATCTACAATGGAGGTCCACCTCAACACATGAGGATCAAACTTGACACACGCCTACTTATTATTGTCCAACAAGAATGTATACCATCATCACTTTGACATATGAAAAAATCCACCTCAACACATGATGAATAACATTTTAAACTAACTTGGATTTTTCTTTATTGAGTCTAACCCAAGCATTCTACTCTAAGTTTCTTGAGTCATACTCAGGCACCCTACCTCAAAACATGAGGACCAATCTTGATTACACAATATTCACTTGGAGAATGACTCGTGATGCTATACTTTCAATAAAATTTACCCTCATTTTTGTTCCAATCCCATACCTTCAGATAATATTATGCCAATATGGTTTAGACCCGAGAAAAAATCATTCCATTTTTTTATGAAGGGTACTTATAATACACAAGTCACCTATATATAGCCAGTACAAAGATGATCCATCCATCATATTATGAGCATGGAATAGTCTATAAATACACTGATTTACAAGATGATTAATAAGAGGTTATGAGAATTTATACATATACTCCCCACCAATAAATGGATCAATACTGAGATGAATAAATTTTCCATTTCCCATTTTCCATGATATCCATGAACCCAAGCAAGGATAGGATATGAGAAAACCATTCTATAAATTTGAATCTTGCCCTACAAAATTTTTGAATTCTGTATCCATTATATTGCAACTTTGTTTTGTTAATTATTTTAACCCCCAAAGGATATTTTTTAACCTCCATCCCCTTAGATACTTTGTCATTTATATTGTTTCCCAAGAAACCAGATGAAATTTATTTTTATCACCATTACCTAACCATAAGAAATGCATCATTTTTTCCCCTTATACTATGAAGTAGGGAAACTGGTATCATTGAGAGGGAAATATAATAAGCCAAAATATTTGCTAGTACAGACCTCACGAGAGTAAGATTGCCTCCAATGGAAATCCACAAGTATAACACCAACATCCAATTTTTTACTCATTTTCTTTATGTAGCAACATCTAGTCTATCTTAACATGATTAGTTTGTTTAAAAAATATCCTAGATATTTGAAACCGTTCTCTAATAGCTCCATATTCAAAGGGAAAAAAGTTGTACCTCACAGATTACACAGTCCTCAACAACATTTTGAATAAAACAAGATTTTTCCATACTCACCTCCATTTGAAAGGCATCACAGAACATCTTAATAAAATCATGTGATAAATTTTCCATTCTTCCACAGTACCATTACCAAATAACAAGACATCATTAACAAAGAGTAAGTGGGTAATATAATGAGGATATGTCACTTTAACAATAGCCAATTTCTTCTCTTGTTTAGCTCTTCCAATAAATCTAATTAGTCCTTCCACCACTAGAAGGAGAAAATATGGGGATAAGGGACACCTTGTCAAAAACACCTAAAACACTTAAAAATAGCTAAGGGATACCCATTGATTAAAACAAAACAAAAAATTCTGAAAACAACAAACAACATCATCCAATTAGTGACCAACAGAGGAAGGCCAATTTGAAACATATCTAGCAGGAGGAATGCCCATTCAACTCTCTCATATGTTTTTCCTCATATCCATTTTTAGAATAAGAGCAACATGTTTGTTTGTTTTTCTAGAATGAATGAATTCTTGAGCAACCCTTGATAAACGATACTTATTACAAACATTTAGCAATGATATTTCAATTAACAAGAAATCCAATATTGGCATTATGGGTAAGGTTTGGATAAAAAAAAATTTGAGTAAAAGTGTTATTACTTTATTAATTATCTTTTTTATATTAATTATATTTAAGTATTAATGGTGTTTTTAATATTAATATTATAACAAGATTTCTAATAAGATATGTTTAAATAAAACTATCATTTATGTCATTAATTATTAATTATATTATATTAATATTTTTAATTATTAATTTGGATGTTAGATGAGGGTACGAGCATTGGTCCGACCATCATTCATGAGGATGGGATGCATGACCTAGATACTGGATAGTTGGCTTGAGGACATTTCGTTTTTTGCATGCAATAGAGGCCATCTTCCTCTATACACAACGATTTTTGGATAGGTCTCATACCAAGGATGGATGGGGGAGATGTTAGAAAGATATTTGATGGGATTATGAAGGGGAGGTTGCACACTAGAGGTATTATTTCCATTTCAATAATGATTATGGAGGAATCTGGTAAGGAGTTTCAGGTAAATGATGATATTTTTTAGAATGCATTTCACCATTATGTTTCTCTATTTTATCTTATGCATACTTCGCGACCAACTCTGGTCCTCAGACATTCGATCACTTGTAGGATACTTGTGTTGGGTGAGAAAAAAACAAGAACTGTTTAAGTTGAGTATGTGGATCATTTGGGATAGAGGTGTCTTGATTTTGAGGACTCATGGATTGATGTTGAGACCAAGGAAGGTTAATAGTAAGGGCGAGAAAAGCAGAGCATGCACATCCCTAGGTTGCATAGAAAGATAGGGGAGGCTAGGGAGGCTTACTGAACACCACAATTTTGGATGAGACTTGACACTTTTGGGGGATGTGGTGTAACATATTAAGTAAGGACATAGTCATCCAAAAGAAACTGAGGTGTGGATGAAGTGCGGGGATTGGGTTTCAGACTATGGATTCTTAAGGTCTACAGAAATCAAGCATGCTAAGACTATTCTCTTAATATCAGACATGAAGACTATTGTGGGAAAGGCTTTGATGGATACCCACAATGCAAGAGTGAATTTAAAGAGGAAATTGGAGGAAACCATTGACCTAGAAAAAATGTTAGTAATTGAAAATAAATGCCAATTTGAACCTTATTACACCAAATATCAAGGATATTATCAACATAATTAACACTTTGGATAAAATTACAACTCTCTCCAATCATGCCCAAACCCCATGAGGGCCAAAAAAAAAGTGAGTCTCCTCTGGCTAACCAGGTGCATGTCATTTCAAGTCTTAATGACGTTTAGGGGCCTAGTATGATAGATTATTTGTTATGTAGTGTTGTTGTTTAGCCTTCCTAACTAAATGCCACCCATCTTAAATCAACATCACTAGAGTTTGTTATTGAACCTCATCTCTTAGTATGATCAATATATTCACTATAATAAATGAGTAACTAGTTTTTAAATTTATATTAAAAACCTAAATAAATATTTTTAATTATTAATATATTATTTTAATTAATTATATATAATCATAAATCAAATCTATAATACATTATTTTTACTTTCAACTTTTTATTACAAAATAAATAAACGCAACCATTGTTGACATATTTCTACTCATACAGTATTTAGAATTAAAAACATGTGGCTTCCTCTATATTGCAAACTTATTATAAGAACAAATCAATCTATCACATTTTCAAAATTATATAAATCAAAGTTAATTTTTGTGCCTAGAGGAGATCTACAGCCCAGTATGGGAGAGATCTTGTAATGTTACATAACGTTTTTTTTTTTTTGTAAATAAAAGCATTGCATTACTACAAAAAAGCCGCTTTACATGGAAAAACAAAAAAAATGGGCTACTACTGCCCATGCCTTCCCCGACCTTGCCCCTACTACATCAAATCAAACCTTAAACCTTCCCAGCCCAAAAGAGGGAGATCCCCAACTGTGCAGGGTTCAATCCCAAAGTTACAAACATAGTCACAAAAGTCCAGCCTAACTAGACCTATATGAAACTGATAGCCAAACATATTAACAGAAGAGTTGGACCCTAAAAACAAACACCCACAGAAAATTAAGACATGGTCTGCCACCTGAGGCCAGAGCAGTGCTCATGATGTGGGCACCCCATATGCTGTGCCAAAGGCTCTCCCCTCTATGGGGGCATGACGCTTACACAATCTTGGTGATGACCTTCTGCCAAACGATTGAGGCCTCCATTTGCTCGCTGCTCCAAATCAGGGCTATACAAGGATATGCCTGCACGTGAAGCAATCTGTTCCACTTTAAGGTGCATTAGCTTGTAATCTGCACTAAGGGATTCAATCTTTTTTCTCATGGACTGGCACTCTTCGTTGTGTTCCTTCCATGCTTTAGATGGCTCCAAGTCCCCCTCCTTTTTTTCCATCATCTCCTCCACTTTTGCTTCAATGTTCATGGCTGCATGGGTTACCAGGCTCATTCAAACCCATAAAGAATGATAAGGCAATCATGGGCTGAGGCCCTCCCCACCATTGATCCTCAAGTTGTGATCCATCCATCAACCTCCTCCCACACTGTCTCAATGGGCATCGATGAGACTTGATCCCACAAAGCCTTCTTAATCCCCTCTGTGGCTTGACATGCCATTAGCGGAATTTGGTCGTTAAAGAATTCCACCGCTTCCTGAGCATGTAGCTGAGCCCGAGTGACCACTCCTGTGCCACCCCAGACCTTGAGCTTCCCCTTATCCTAGTGCTTAGTTTCCGTGCTTCTTACACTCATCCTCCCAATACCAGCCCTTGGTGTAGCCATTTTCCTCTTCACTCTCCCCCTCCTTACACACTTGTTGTTCAAGTTTCTCAAGAATCCAACCTTCCGCAAGATGCTCAGCCTTATTCTCTCGACCCTACTTCTGTAGATGAGGAGCCAAACACACACCCTAAGATTAATAAGCTGGAGGAGAATGGACATGATAACAGTTATGTATGGGATATCAATCTCCCATATCCTATAATAACTCACCTCTGTACTTGGCACGATTTGCATCATCATTCCTGCCGTCACTCCTAGATCACCATCCTATGAAAAAAATGTCCCTTCACTCCTATCAATCCTCCCGACGTAATCCAGGTTAATGTTTGAAGGGCCATTCTGGATTACCATAATCTTAAGCTGCATGTCTACATGTGTTGTTTGGTCGGATCCCCAGTTGATTCACTATGCCTTTTGTCCCTATCTTGATCTTCCATCATAGCCTCCATCACATGTCCTCCCCTTCCCGCTTCTAGAACTGCTAGTTGTCAACATCTGGGCATCTGTTTATCTACCTCAAAGTCCTCCAACCTACCCAACCTACGGGCCCCCCTTTCCTCGACCCCAACGTTTGCCAACATATCTTCCACCTTGTTCATGTCCTACCTCACATGGTGAAAGGACATTGGTGGATGGGATAAGATAACGCCATGAAGGACTTCTAGTCTGCTGGCTAGGCGCCAACTCTACGACACATTTTCCATCGATCTCCTGTGGCTTAGCTACTAGCCATCTGAACGAGGATGAGAGAGTCACCTTCCACCATTGTAGGCAGCCAACCCTCCCTGATGACTATCTTAACACCTTGGAACATGCCTTCCAATTCTGCTAAATTGTTAGTGTTTTTCCCAATCGAACCAAAGAAGCGATGCAATATTTCTCCTTTTGAGTTCCTGCAGGTTCCCCTAAAGCCTGCCGCTCCTAGGTTTCCCCTGGCCGCACCATCAAAATTTAGCTTGTATACCTTTTGGGGGGGGACCACGCATTTGGGATTGAGATTCTATAGGTGTTGATCCTCTCATGAAGACCATCTGGAATTTCCTTGTTCAATCCCCATTCCTCTGCTATTCTCTTCTCGAGACCTAAAAAAAAAAATTCGTCCTCACTCCACTACACGCTGTGAATGGTCTCTAGGAGGTTCGAAGTTAGGGTCTTCCAAACTTCCTCTGAGGAATGTAGCTTGTCACAGAATATTCTTCCATTGTGCTCCTTCTATACTACCCACATGATGCTGCCTGGAAAATCTTGCCATAAGGTGCATATAATATTATTTTTGAAAGTCTTTGGATGGCACTCTTTTAGGGTTCGGCCCAGATCCCCTCTGCTTCTATTGCATTTTTGGAATAATTGAGCTCCTCTATCTCGAAGGTCTAAAGTGAAGGGGCAAGAGTCTAGAATATGATTAATTCTCTCCTCTTAGAAAGATCAGAGAACACACCGAGACGAGCCTTGAATTCCCCTTCAACATAAATTCTCCCTCATTAGAATCCTTCGTTTGACCACTAGCCAACAGAAGGTGGCCACTTTTGGCCATGCGTTGGTTTTCCATATTATTGCATAGATCTCGTCTTCCTGGACTTGGATTTTAATTCTGATATTGTAGGCTTCCTTAATGCTAAAAGTTCCTTTTTGGGTGTAGCCACAGTGGAGGACATCGTCCCCTTCTTTAAGCAGGATGCAACGCTCCTAGAGCTCACCCATAAAGGCTCTGATATCCACCTCTAGGACCTCATCATCTCCTCTAACTGGGACCACCCATTGGTGTTGGTCTTCCTAGGGCGTAATCTACCAGTATTGAGTGAATTTTGTTCTTCCTTCCTCTAGGCCTCTGGCTCTAATGTGCCTCCATCAAGGATCATTCCCTAGTTTGGGACACCGGTTCCATGAATCATCCCAAAAGTGGGATAGGTTCCCTGCTTTAATCTCCCAGAAGCTATGCTCCTGAATTATTTGTCGCCTTGTCAGTGCTTTTTGCCAAATGTGAGATCCCTGCGGGGTTGTATTATATCTTATCAGCTAGGACTTAGGTCTATCTCTTGCATATTTTATGTGCCAGATTTCCACCCACGGTTCCTGCAAATATTTCCACCAATGCCACCATATCTTAGCTCCCTGAATTTCTCCCATGATTTCAAGGTCTCAGAGGCCAAGGTCTCCTCTCTCCTTAGAGCTGCACACTTGCTCCCAGCTGACCAATGAGAATTTGACCTTAGATTCCCTTCCATTGCATAAGAAATTCCTCTTAATGCTTCGAATCTCTCGAAGGACAGACTTAGGGGCCACAAGAAATGAAAAAAGATACACATGCATGGCCTGCAGGAGTGACTTTACCAAGACTAATCTACTTGGAAAATTTAGGGGATTAAGTGTCCAGTTTTCCAATCTAGGTTTAATCCTGTCTAGAAGATATTACCAAGACACCTTTCGAATAGTTCCTTGCCCTAGGGGAACCCCCAGGCATTTGGAGGGCATGGTCCCCTTGGAGAAACCCAAAATCCTACCAATTTTTCTCTGAGGAGAGGTTTTAGGTGATTTGTGATGACTTTTGTAATTATATTGTAGAGCACATTACAAAGAGCTATTAGCCTGAATTTATATGGTGAATCTGCCCCCTCTCCCTTGGGGATTAAAGCAAGGAAGGTCACATTAAAATCCTTGAGCACCCCTCACTTGCTCCTAGATTCCTCCACAATGGCCCAGACTTCCTCTTTAATCATTTCCCAAAAGAAGTGAAAGAAGTTGCTGGTGAATCCATCCGGGCCCGGGGCCTTCCCCTAGGCCATTTGGCTCAAGGATTCCTCAAACTCCTGCATGGAAATGGGTTTATTCATATTCTCATTATCCTTCCTAGAAATAGACCTAGGAATTAGATCAGTGATCTGAGCTATTTCCTGCTCCCTCGAGTTATTATCCTTGGTCAATATTCCCTTGAAGTAGCTCGATAGTTCATCCTCTACCTCTTCCATAGATTCCACCTGGGTTCTATCAACCCTCTTGATTTTGTGGATCTTTGTGCCCATTCTGTTACAAACCACTGAATTGTGGAAGAATTTGGTATTTTTCTCCCCCTTCTCCATCCATTTGATCTAAGATTTATGCTTCTATAAAATCTCCTCCTATATCTCCTTGGCTTCCAACTAGGTGAGGAGTTATTTTTATTTTTCTTTCATCCCCACATCCCATCCCAGGTCCATCCCCTTTTCCTAGAGATGGTCAATGTCCTGGATGAGCCTTTTCTTGTCAGAAAAAATATTACCAAATTCCTCCTTGTTCCACGTGCGAATATTAGCTTTGAGAGCCTTAAGCTTCTGTTGAAAGTTGTATAGTCTAGTCCCTCTTGTGATATCCATCTCCTGCCACCACTGGTGAACGAGTCCTTTAAAGTCCTTGTGCTCCAACCAAAACTTCTCAAAGCGGAAAGGATTGGGTAGGAAGGCATTCATAAAATCCCAGTTGAGACAAATTGGCCAGTGATCTAAGCCTGCTACTGGGAGAACATTTCTCCAGATCTCTCCTGAACCCATTGTGATATTTTCTGACACTAAAAATATGTCTAGCCTAGAGGCGACAAGGTGGTCATCGCCCCTCCTGTTGTTCCATGTGAACCAACCATCTCCGGTCTCTAGATCTACTAGGGAGATTTGGGGTAGAATCTCCCTTAAAAAGCAAATCTGGTTTTTCATGTTTCATTTTCCTAGCTACGGTCTT
This sequence comes from Pseudotsuga menziesii, assembly GCA_001517045.1. Classification (NCBI taxonomy): domain Eukaryota; kingdom Viridiplantae; phylum Streptophyta; class Pinopsida; order Pinales; family Pinaceae; genus Pseudotsuga; species Pseudotsuga menziesii. The sequence continues at coordinate 720,288 of LPNX011193095.1, forward strand.
GATATTCCTCGGGTTATTACACCCCCTAACATTCCATGATATTATCCTCATTGGGTAACTTTACTTACTTCAGAGAAGGACTCAACGTCACTCCTATTTCTGCAATTCTCTACTTGTTCAACTTCCTTCCTCTTTTCTGTTCTTCCTTTGGGGATTTCCTCTTACTCCCTTTCTGGGGTTTCACGCTTATCCCTAGCTCTCATCGCACTTTGGAATTGATGATAGCCTTCTGAAGAAGTTCAATCTGTTCCTGAGTGACATAACCCTTTCCTTCCTTCTTGCATTCTTTCTCTATCACGTCCAGATCTAGATCTCCCAGCTCCATTTCTTCTGCCTCATCTTCCTCCACAATATCCTTCATATTGTTATATTTGGTTTCCTCCCTAGATTCTTCTGTCTGGACTTCTTGAGTGTTATTCCATCCCTCTTTTTCTCCCATACCCTCACCTTCTTTCTCCAAGATTTGAAAGGGGTTATTTCTCTCTAGAGATTTTTTCGTTGATTCCTTCCGATTTCTCTATCCCCCACTGTTTTTACCTCTTCTTCGGCTATTTACCTGGGTAAAAACCTCATTGACTTGTTTCTCCCCCTCTCGTTCTGGAGTTACCATTTCCTGAGGCCCTTTTGAGCATTTCCTCCAAAAATGGCCATAATCATGGAAGATCTTGCAGCGAAAAGGCAATTGCTCATAGTCTATCTACTAAATCCACTCCTCATCTTCCTAGTTCAAGCTAACAGCCTCTAGAAGATCCTTCCATAGATCCATGTAAACACATATGCGTGAATATGTTGTGTACCTTTGGGTCCATGTTTTCTCAGCTACATTCATGAATTCTCCTATTGAGTTGCCAATGTATTGTAGGATTTCCATGTCCCAGTACTCTCCTGGAAGACCTACCAATCTGATCCAAACCAGGGAAACCGTTAGATCTTTCGATTCTTGGTTAAAATGCTCCTGTCAGGGGTGGAGGTACAGACCGGCTGGAAAAAATAAATAAGGGCCCCCCTCCAAGACTTTGTCTTGATCCTCTTGATTAAAGAAGATTATGGTGAAGAAACCTTTTCCTCCTAGCTAAAGATCATATTGGCCTTTCGGATTTCACGTACTCTGGATCCATCGCACCGTGATCCTTCTCCTTTGGCCACACACCCACAAATTTTCCAATTAGGGATTTTTCTTTCCACACCTCAATCTTTCCACGGATCGAGTCTGATCGTATCTAGATTGTCGGGATTGTTTGAGCCCTTGGAAGGTAGCCCCTTTGACTCGAATTCATCCCCTTTCCTTCCCCATTCTTCTCTTCATCCGGATTGTTATGGGCTCCGATGGGCCCTTCAGAGGCATGTCCTTGAGCTGAAACAACTGCCATGCATCTTGGGGGGTTTGCAGCCCCCGTTCTCTGCCAAATCCCACTTAGAGCGTCTCCCCAAATCTATTCCCCTCTCATTTCATCTTGTAGCATTACATAACGTTATGTAACATTACATAATGTTATTTTTACTAATAAAAAATAAAAATTTTAATTATAGGCCAAAATAAATATCGGCTAGAAAAACAACCTAATATGGGGGAGATGTTGTAATATTCCTACCTAACAAGACAATAAAAAAGTAAAAAATTAATTATCGGTAAAAAGAAATGTGGTGCAAGAAAAAACACAATGTGGGGGAGATGTTGTAATGTTCCTTCCTAACAAAATAGTAAAAAATAGAATTATCCGCAAAAAAATGTTGGTCTTGCACATAGTTTTAAAACCATGTGTATGGTTTTAAAACCATGTGCAAGGCCTTCTAAACAACCCATGGTTTTATTGTGCATGGTTTAGGAGGGCCTTGCAAATGGTTCTAAGACCATGTACAAGGACTCTTAAACAACCCATGGTTGTAGGGGGGCCTTGCATATGGTTTTAAAACCATGTATGGGGAAATGTTGTAATGTTCTTTCTTAAAAAAATAAAAATAATAATAAATATTATATGTCATCCATAAATAATATTAAATATTAATAATCAAAATATCATATGTGGACCTTAAATAAAAAATTGTGTCTTTTGGTTTGAATCAAATCAATGGCTATATATAGGACACACCAAAGTTGATAGTTCATTGAGTGTAATGCTTAAGAAGAGGTTTGCACCTCAAGAGGTTTGATCCCTCTTAGTGCTTGATAGAGCCTAGGATTTGGATCTACGCTAGTTTTTAAATCCATATTAATAAGAATATTTCTTAAAAAAAGTCTTAATCTTAGATAAATACCAATTTATAGTGAAAAATACTACTATTTTTTTATTTAAAATTTATGAAACTCATAACTTAATTTAATATTTTAAAGATTTAAAAATTAATAAATACTAAAAATATATAAAATTTTAATTTATGAGACTCGCAACTTAACTTAGGTTATTATTTTAAAGTTTTTAAAAATAAATGAAATCTTATTAATAAAAATGTTTTTAAACAAATCATTAAATAAAAAGCATTTTACAAAATAATGACATGCTTTTTCGGAAACATAAAGTATATTCTAAGATAAACTTCCAAACTTAGCAAAATCTAGATATTTCTACTTTGGTTATACTCGATGGGTCATAGATTTTTCTACTTTGCCTTATACTGTAGAGGTTAATTTAATTGATTATAATATTTATCAAATTTTTCTTTTGATATGCATATTATTTTAGATTTTAAATTTATTTTAAGTAAATTAATGAAATTAATTTGAAGATAATAAACGTAGAATAAAAATTACTATAAAACTTGGATAAAGCTATTTTTTGAAAATGGGTCTTTAGGTATGTCGAGATAATATATATATATATACAAAATTTGATAAATCATGAGTTTAGTAGATATCAGAAGTTACAAAAAAAATCGATAAATCATTGTACCACGCAAACTTACACACGAAGGAAGACTTGAAATCTTATTTTAAACACTATTTGTACTAGTATTAAAGACAATAAAAATTGGAAATTGCCAAATATATTCCTCCATTGATGTGAGTCTATTTCTGAGTATTAAATACATATGTATATATTTTATGTGCACATTTGGTAGTAAAATTATGTTCCACGAGTGTTGCACACAAAACCATTAAAATATTCATTGTAAATGTAAAATCAATGTACAAGATTTGGACAATATTAAGTGGAATTTGAACAGTCTCACAAAGTGTTTGACATAAGTCCTGAACTAGTCCATATGCAGTTAGTAAAAAATTAGTTTAGATTTGGTGGAGGATCATTACATTTTCCCCAATGGATTGCATATTATTGAGTCGGTCGTACCCACGAAGTACCCAAACACGGGGTACGACGTTATACCATTTTGCATATAACTACCTTTTTTTTATTATCATGGAGTCTTAAGTACATGGACCCAATATGAGGTACGACATGGTACGACAAGAGACATAACCTACGAGTACCCAAGTACCCGGTATGGGTACATGTACCCTACCCCCGAGTATGGGTACCCTCGCTACATAGCTATAAACTCAATTTCTAAAAATAAATAAACTTATTGCTTTAAAAAAAATATATAAATCAAAATTAATTTTAAATATATATTGGTGATGATGATCATTAACGTCCACTCATACCAACTTTGGTCTATATGATATTAACAAGGACTATACTATCATAATAAAGACAATACTTGGTTTACTTTAAAATCTTACTCAAGCTTGTCAAGAAGCTTTCCAAACTCAATATAGTTTTGGCAAGTTAGGAAGTTATAAAGGTTTGTATTGTATCAAATACTATGAACGTAAGAAAAAATATGAAGAGAAAGTAATTTTCATCCTCAAAGCTGACTCTTTCCTCCTTAACATTTTAGGAATAGACCAAGCTCTGAAAAAAAAATTGTTTCAATAATAATAAAACCAATCTAAATTTCAAAAAATTAAAAATATATAAAACAAAATTAATTTTAAATATATCTCAATCATAATATTGGTAGAAATAATAATATTAAATAAAAACCAATCTAGATTTTATTTTCTAATTTTAAATTTATGAAACTCATGACTTAACCTATTATTACAAAGATTTTAATACTAAAAAATATTAAATACATATGAAATCTTATTGATAAGAATGCTTTCAAACAAATCATTAAATAAAAAAAGTTCTAAAAGCAAATGATGTGCTTTCTTTATAAACAAAAACATATTCTATGATAAACTTCGAGAGAGATCGAAATCTGTTATATTTCTACTTCGGTTATACTCTATTCAATGGTGAACGTTAGTCACTCACATTACTTGGGGCTGTGCTAGCTCTATACTTTTATTTGTTATAATACCAAATGACAATTGAAAAGGTTGATGATGTGGCCGGAAAATGGGTTCTCGCCCAAGATGCCTATGTAAAATATGTTTCTTGTCGGCTCATTGGCCAATAATACATAGGCATGGCTTCTCTAGCTAGCGGGCCTCGAAAACCTCCAGCGTGTTATAATTATTGTCAAAGATTGAGTTTTCCGAAGAAGATTTTCTGTTAACAAATTGCCTACGTCATGTCATTACAGGGAAGCCGAAAAATGACGTGTTGAAAAATGTATCGTAAAGGTAGGAAGATGGATTTTTCCAGCCATAAACCTAAAACTTTCATTGAAGAGTTAGTTAAACATCACATGAAACAATAAGAGTCAAGTGAAAGCACTGATAATAAGAAAAGGAAAAAGAAATACAAACTCTATGAGGAAATTTTTTGGAAGTTTAAGAAAATTAAACCACCAATGTTTAATGGGGAAATTGAGAAGGGCGATTAGGCTCAATCCTCTAGAATGAAAAAGTATTTCTAAATATACAACTACTCTTATGAATTAAAGGCTAAAATGGTCGTCTATAATCTAACTGGAAAGGAGTATATATGGTGGCAAGGCATAAAGAAGGTTACATGGATAAAAGAGATAAATGTAACTTGGAAAACATTTAAGAAGCATTTTAAAAGAAAATATTTATCACAACGATATTATGAAGATTAGGCCAAAGAATGTTTTGATTTAAGGCTAGAAGCCATGACTATGAAGGAACTCTGGAGTAAATTTCTAAGCCTGATTCGTTATGTTCCTTACATAATTGATGAAAAACCCAAAATACAAATGTTTCTTATTTGTTTGTCTATCATATTCAAAGAACGGATTGAGTATGGAAATCCAAAGAGGCTAGAAGAAGCGATGAGAAAGGAAAACTTATGTTCCACCAAAACAAAAATAAAAAGCAGAGTATACTAGCTTGGAAAAATAAAAGGCTAAATAATTATAATCCATGAAAAAAGCAGAATAAGTTCCACAAAAATACAGGAAACAACTCTAATGGATATCAGGGTAATAACTACAAAATCCTTAAACCGTAGAACTCGATAGTAAAATAACCTACCACTTTCCTTACCAAGAACCCAATACATAAAGAACCCTTAAAACATTGAGAGTGTGGAGAGCCATAGTACTTTAAAGATTTCCCAGTAAGAAAAAGAATTTGAATTTTCATTCTATCCAAGAAGAGGACATAGTTGCAGACATTGAAAGCAGCATGGCCAGAATTTGTGCTGCATTGGAAAATCGGCAAGCAAATCACCAGACCTCTATGGTTGAAATTGAAGGTATGATAAATAGTCAACCTATCTCTATTTTAATTGATCCAGGCGCAAGGGCCTGAGTTACATATCACCTAGAATAATTGATTATGAAAATTAGTACCAGAAAAGTTTTACAAGTCGTGGATAGTACAGTTAGTGTAACACCCCGTTTTGACATTTCTACCTGAACTACTATTATATGTTGTATTTGTTTGATTGTGAGACCTCGTCGGTTTGACGACACTGTGGACACATGGTTCTATTATTTTGCCGATATATATGTGTGTGTGTGTGTGATGATAGTATTATGGTCGGTAGTCATGTTTAGATATGTATCATGTGTTAATTATGTCAAATATATGGAAATTATTGAATGATGGGTACGTGGATACCGTTACAGATATATGTTGAAATAATGAATGTTATGCCAAGTGCATGGCGAATGAATGAGTTTATTGTTGTCATGTTATGATGAGATATATGTGTACATATCGAGGATTATGCACGATATCCTATATTGTATGTCGAGGACTGACTTACAGGTTGAAACGGCTAAGTGATAGCTGGATCCTACGAGGTGGGAGGGCCTCGGGGACATGGACTTCTAAAGATAAAATGGTATGCGAGTGATGCATTATTTACTTTCGTATGGTTATTATGTTGTTTATTATGATGTATGTTATGACATGGGTGGGGTAGGGTTCTAGGAAACTCAACCGCCCAGATCAGTTATACGATGACAGACCGAGTACAAGTGCAACGTTGTTGTTATGTCGAGTAGACATAGTCCCTTGTTCCATTAGGGGGGTGGAGGCTTTACCCACCGTTTATCCCCGAAACCCAGAGTCATGGGAGGGCTGTGCTACGGTGCGCTCCCCAAGGTGTGTGATGATGACTGGTGGTTGCCTGCTGGGGAAGCTTGGTCGATGTGGTCGACATTTTCGCTTACGGGTTCGAGCTGGAACCGGTCATCGCTTGACATTCCAGGGTAGTCCAGCAGAGGACGGGATAGGATGTGGAAGTTAGTAATGATGTAGGTTGATAGATGTAGCGTGAAGTAGGGGAGAAAACAAGATCTAACTGTAGGTGTGTAAAACCCTTGGTTAGTATGTGTGGTAAATTAGTGATGTATGAATTGTCGTAACATGGATTTCAGTAAGCTAATGGATCATACCTTGTAAACTATGCTAAAACATGTGTCGGTGAATAATAAGTTCCTTGATTATGATTGATGTATGTGAATTATTACTTTTAGTGTACTTACGTGAGGAATGTAAGCAGTAGCTACGCTTACATAACTCACCTACATATTATGAATTACATGAAATAGTGTTGAGTAATAATGTCAATTAGTGTCACTTAATATTAATTACTGTCGTTAGTAATTAACTATTGTTGATCAATGTTAATGATGTCGATTAAAGTTAATAATGATGATTATGGTTAATAATGTTGATTAATGGTTAATTATTGTCCATTAATAATTAATTATGGTTGAATAATAAACAAAGCAATGGTTAACGTAGGTAGTGACTAATGCAATTGATTAGAATGCTTCATTGATTGTTAATTAGCTAATTACAAACTAAGGTGTAATTAGAATGGAAATAGGTATATGAGTCGATTAAATCATAGTGAATTTTATTTAAATAATATGATTACCCAATGATAATGTTATGATTTACATTGAAAGGATTATTGTTCATAATTGATAAATGGAATTAGTGAATTTATAATTAAAGGGAATTTACATATTATAAATATTAGAAATCATTAATTAAATGATAAGATAAGTGTAATTAATCAATTAACAATTACTGTTAATTAAATTAAATTGGTGGAGTGTGCAAGTTTAAAATATATAATATATATAACATCTATTATTTATTAATTAAATGGTCAAATATTGAAAAAAGAGTAAGGATATGTTTAAAATTATTATATTAAATAAAAAGGATTAAATTTAATTGAATTGGAAGTTACGGTTGGGAAGTGACCCCAACCAACACCTTGCAATATTAATTTAATATTTAAATTAGTCCAAGTCAACTTAAATTATTTAAATTATTCAAATGAGTCCAAGTTGAGGGCTCGAGGACTTACATGGTAGATAGAAGGGGGTGGGTAAATTTATGATGAAGATAGGCGTAGTAATGGGGAGAGGTCGCCAAACATGGGGATAAGAGGGAGAAAGGAGGGAGGAGAAGGGGATCATCCTTAACTTAGTTTTTTTTTTAGAAGTTTTGGGAGAAGAGAGCTGCAAAGAAGGGGTTTTGTTGGAGATTTTGAGGGGATACAACAGCTGAGGGCTTGTACTCGGTTTGCGCTCAGGGGTCCAAAGGGGTACCTTTGCAGCTGGATGGTCGGCGAGACCTCGTCAATTGGCAGGGTGGCAAGACTGGTTTGGACTGGTTGAGTTTCAGAACTTGGGAAGGACTTTTGGCTGCAGGGAAAAGCAAGGAAAAACGACAAACAAGGGCAGCAACAAAGGTGGACCTACTAGCTATCTACAGGTATTTTCCAGCATTATTATGGCAATTTCTGTTAATTAAATTTTAAAAGTTTTATGCTGTGATTATCTTTGCTACCTGCACAGTTAACAGTAAATTGTTAGAAGTAGATAAAATAGAATTAGATATTTTCAAACTGTATATATAATGTCAATTTTTGGACTATAAATAGAAGTTAAAAGAGACCCAGATGGGGCTCTACACATGGTATTAGAGCTTAGGCTCGAATGCTGGAACCTTTAAGGCCTAAACAAAAGAAGAAGAAAAATATTTTAATATTACTTCTTATTTTTCAAAAAGGAGTGCTTATTGGATTTGTAGTATTCTTAATCAGTCGCACAAGTAGCTAGAGCATAAGCCATAGGAGTTGACCCATAAAGCACCCCAATAAAAGTGAAATAGATAACTATGATAATCTCTATCTGAACCAGTAAAAAATAATTAAAGGTAGGGATGCGAGTATAATTATATATGCTATTCTGCTGCTCCAGACTTTAAACGTGCTCGACAAATCATGCTAAGATGATAACATAACCTTCTTTTCTATAATGTCTAAGAATGATGGTTCTCGAGAGCAAAGTCAAGCTCCTTCATATGCCTAATAAAAACAAATATAGAGAACTCTAGCAAACATGAGGGTGAACTCGGATTCTTGATCCAAAACATATGAAGAAATACTATAAAGGAAACTGTAAATTTTCTGTTGTATTTCAGCGATGCCAAACCTTCGTTTGTCTACATAACGAGTACAGTCCATCCAGCACAACGCATTTCAAAGGATAGTACTATCAGACTTTTAACGTCTGGGATATCGTTCCAAACTCTAGTAAAAACAATTTTGAACTTTAATAGTCATAAAGAGAGTTACAGAACAACTCTAACTAATGCTGGCACACACTGACTAAATGTTTTGATACCACTAATTCTGAAAAGAATATGATATACGTGAGATAGCAGCATTTAGCTTAAATCAAAGTGAATAAATTGATGCAAATTTTGTATGTTAAATATAGAAAACTTACCCGAAAGGAATCAGAAATGGAAAATGCCTAATATATGACATCCATAAACGATGTTTTTAAATAGGAAAAATGTAAAATGATAACATATTACTTATTCTGTCTGAAGCGAACTTCTTTCTTTCGCCGAACCTGGCCATCTATATATATAAATGACTTGGCGTAAAAGAGCAACCTCCCTTTCCAAGAAGACTCAATCTGGCCTTTTCGGTAAGATGGACCTCCTCGCAATGATTTAAAATGACTATGATACCGGCGGGCAATAACTTCCTCCCGGCGACTGGTGCTTCTTGTTGTGATGCTGCTTGCACTGGGCTTCCTTTTGCTTATGGAGATCCTCATAAATAACGCCATGAAATCCCTCTATAAGCTCTCCTCCATGGACAACAATTGGCATTCACTCTCTCACCTCACCTGTACAAACGACAGCCAGTAAAATTTAACATGAAATCACAGAGAACTGAAAAATGAATAAATCTCAGAATCTACAGTACAATTCATGCGCTAGCCAGGGCTTTAAAAATTGGGGTTTAGGGTTGCTACACGCATGAGGGGACATCCTGTAAAATATCTTAGGAAACCAGCAACAAAACAAAAACAAAAACAAAATATCGCAAGAATGATAACAATACGTTTCGAACCCTCTACCTCAAGCGCCGGGTCCTCCTCTTATGAAACTGAATTTATAAAGATTTTACATAGCCTTGATTATACGATAGAGGCATTCAGAACGAAATTATTTAATCCTTGAAAGCTTAGTTTACAAAGGAGGAGAGCGAAACAAAACACGGGCAGACAAAATTCGTTTCTTCCCATCAACGCATCACTGGTTGAGCGTTTTAAGAAGAGAAAGGCGTCGGTGAAAGAAGGATTAATTAGTTTATTTCGACCTGAACTCACAACCCTTGCAAAAGAAAGCTTTAATCACAGAAAACTTTTAATGGAAGCATCTTACCAGATTTTTCCAAATGCAAAAGTTCTTCCTATGAATATATGACGAATCTAATGGGCAAAGAAGAAAACATCTGCTCTACACAAGGGCGCATCCCACAGGGGCGCAGCCCGTAGGGAGCTGGGCGCATCCAGACCAGCGGCCATGAGCATGCGGCCTGGGCGCAGCCTGGCCAGCAAGGCCGTGAGCCTGCGGCCTGGGCTCAACCCGGCCCAGTGGCCTACGGCCAGGGAAAAAAAAAAAACCCATAATTTAAAAAAAAAAATTGCAAAAAGAAAATTCTATAGCTTCTCGCTATGCCTCTTTCAGAAAGTAGGAAAAGGGAGAGGGATCCGAAGAATAAATTCTGAAGTAAACATTTAGTTCTGTAGCAAACCTTCATACTGGTGCGTTGTGTGGAAGCTGAGCTTGGGCTAGCTCTAGCGTTCCGGTGGAACCGGTTTGAACTTATAGCCGCCGAGTTGAGCCAGAGTTGCAGAACTATGGCTAAGTTGCAAAACTCGCTCTCCATGGGAGGTGCAGAGCAGAGCTCACTGGAAAAAAAAAATGGGTGAAGGGAAAATGACCCGAAGCTAGGGTTTGACACTATATAGGTTTTTTTTCATTGCATGGTGGTGGAGTGCCATGAGGAGGACGTGTGGTGTCTTCATGGGCTTCGTGTAGGGTAGAGTAGTAGTAAGGTAGGCCACGAAATTTGTTTAATAAATTTTTTTATTTATTTAATTACCTGGTCGGATGGCCCATGAGAGGCCACGTGCCTTAGGTTAAGGAAACTAGGGTTTTATTTCGCTTTTATTTTTATTTTTATATATATTATTTATTTTAATTTAATATTTTTATTATTAATAATTCGTTTAAAATATATATATATATATATATATATATATATATATATATGTATAATAATTATTATTAAATAAATATATAAAATTTAACATTATCCCACAAGGTTTAACTATTTAAATAAATTTTTTATTTTATTTTATATATTATTTAAAATTTTGTTCAATTATATATATATATATACTATAAATAATTTTGGAAATTAATTAACTATTAACTATTTTAATTGATTAATGTAATTAATGTAACACAGTTAATGATTAGCTTTTTTTCTTGAAAATGCTCCTTGCCGAAACTTCGACGTATAGTCGAAGGGGCAAGACCGACACGAAATCTTGAAAATGAGATACCACGGAGACCAACATGATGAGCTGATCGCTAGGACATGGATTTTATTTCATGACAAAATGTTGGGTAAACACGATGCTAGACTTAAAACTTAGGTTATTCTATTAGTAAATTATTAAATTATCAATTGTTAATGAGAGCAGGCAATAAACATTAATTGAATATCTTGAAGAGTTGATGGCGACTTGATGAGGGTTGTGTGGAATCCAATACCTAAACCTACGTAGAATTACTGCAGTATATCTAGTACCGGGTGGCCTCAAGATGGCCTGATCGAAACGTCTTGAACTATAGGTCTTAGAGTAAATGCTCATAAATTAGTCATGACGCATTATGAATTAATTGTTGAGTGTGATGGTAAATTAGTCATGATGTCGTCATATGCTAATTATTTTATCATTCCATGTAGCAGGGATAAACATGGTAAGAACACGAGCAGGTCGGGGGCGAGTTCAGGCTACGGTGTTACCTGAGCCGAATGTGCCAGCACCATCGCCAGAGACCATCCTTATACTGTGCTCGTTGGAAGCAATAAACGAAACACTCAGGGGACTAGCACAGAGAGGAAGTGCTACCTCGGAGGTAGAAGTGGATGCCCCTCCACTAAGGGAGGAATTTCTTGTGGTAGAAGTGAATACAATACCAAGAAATCCGCACCAGGATATCAAGAGGGAACTTCAGAAGATAAGGCTTCCATAATTTTTAGGGGGTCGATCAGGGATACGAGCAGAGTCGTGGTTGGAAGAAATGACCAGGTGCTTGACCTTCCAGGAGTACACCTCCACGTCCAAGTCCAAACTGGCCATATTTCAACTAAAGGGGGCCGCCTTGAACTAGTGGGGAAACCAAGAAAGGCAGCTAAACCTTACACCACACACGGTTCCATGGGAACTGTTTGTGGAAAAATTCAAAGGGAAGTACCTACCTGCATCCTACCAGGAAGAACAAGCAGGGGCTCTTCATGCCTTGGTACAAAGGCATCTATCGGTGGAGGAGTATGAAGAGAGGTTCATGGAGTTAGTGAAGTATGTCCCTTACTTGGACAATGACGAACTCCAGGTTGAGCGCTTCGTGTATGGGCTCAATGCCAAGATTAGGGCTCAGGTACGGATGTGGAAGCTGAATTCGGTCGCCGAAGCAGTAGATTGTGCTCGTTACGCTGAGGAGATGTTGGGTGCAAATCCCATCAGGTCATTCAACTCTCAGCAGTCAGGGTTTGCGGGGAAGGCCCCTCGAAGCTACCCTCGGGGAGGATATGCGAGGCCACCTCTCTATGGGAACAGGAGCACACCAAGAGTCGTAGCGGTAGATAGATCAGTGGCAACTAGGGCGGTGACCCAGTCAGCCACAGGAACTCACCAGGGTGTGAGGAATTTCAAAGGATCAGCCGGTAGAGGAAGGGGTCCTAGGGGGAGGAGCCCCTCTCAAAGGTCTGAACGGGTTATTTCACCCACTCCATTACAGGTTGCTTGTTGGGGATGTGGAGGTCCACATTACCAGCGTGATTGTCCTGAATTACGATCCGGTACAGTGCAGCGAGAAGGAAAAGCCCCAATGGGGAGTGGGGGTAGTAGGCATAAGATCTCGGCTGCAGTAAACAACCATCAAGCAGAGCACCAATCCACTGTGGTGGAATCATCAGGTATGGTCAATAATGTCAACCTTATAATATTGTTTGATCCTGGAACTACTGATAGTTTCATTTCTCCATATGCATTAGACAAATGTGGGTTGGCACCTACGAACATGACGATTTCATCTTAGTCGAAATGGCTTCACGGGTAAAGCAAGCAGTAGGACCTAGTGTCGATAAGTGTGTGGTGGATCTCGGGGTGTGTGTTACACAATTCAAAGTGTACGTCACCACTCTTGAAACTTATGATCTCATCATCGGTATGAATTGGCTTGAGGAACATCGATCTTTCTTGGACTATTATGGAAAGAAGGTTCTTTGCATTAATGACAACAGAGAAGCTATCAAGATCCATGGTATCAAATGGAAGGTGTCCCTACGTTTCATATCAACGATGAACGTAAAGCGATGTATGCGACAAGGATGCCAGTTGTACATTGTTGAAGCAGTAAACAGTGAGAAGGGACCCTCCTTTGATGACTATCCAGTGTTAGCCGAGTTCAGTGATGTATTTCCAAAGGAATTACCTATGTTACCTCCTAAGAGGGAACTTGATTTTACCATTGAGGTAAAACCCGGTGCAGATCCAACATCGAAGACACCTTATAAGATCATGGCCCCAGAACTTTGTGAGTTGCAAATGCAGTTGAAGGAATTGCTAGATCTAGGGCTCATCAGACCAAGCGTTTCACCGTGGGGTGCGCCAGTAATATTTGTGAAGAAGAAGGATGGCTCCTTGTGTCTTTGTATAGATTACTGAGATTTGAATAGAGCCACCATAAAGAATAGGTACCCGATCCCTCGATTTGATGACCTCTTTGATCAAATGAAAGGGGCGACAGTCTTCTCAAAGATCGACTTACGATCAGGTTACCACCAGTTACGGATTAAGGAAAGTGATATACCTAAGACTGATTTTCGAACAAGGTTTGGGCACTATGAGTTTGTGGTGGTACCCTTCGGTTTGACCAATGCCCCAGCCGTATTCACGAGTCTCATGAATAGCGTGTTCCGAAAATACTTAGATCAGTTTGTGCAAGTCTTCTTGGACGACATACTCATCTACTCCAAGAATGAACAGGAGGACGAGGAACACTTGCGAATAGTGTTGTCATGCTTAAGGAAGCATCAGTTGTATTGTAAATTGTCCAAATGTTCGTTCTATCAGAAGGAGATCCATTACCTAGGGCATATAATTTCCAGTGAGGGAATTTCTGTTGACCCTGAAAAGTTGAAGGCCATAATGGATTGGCCTGTGCCAAAGAATGCGCATGAAGTAAGGAGCTTCATGGGGTTAGCCGGGTATTATAGAAGGTTTGTTGAGGGTTTCTCAAAAATCGCGAAACCCATAACTACCCTACAACGTAAGGGCACTAGGTACGAATGGACAGATGAATGCAATGCCGCATTCGCCGAGCTGAAAAGACTATTGACAAGTGCACCAATTCTACGAGTTCCATATATGGAGAAGGAATTCACAGTTTGCACCGATGCTTCAAGGTAGGGTTTGGGTGCAGTACTGATGCAGGAAGGTGGGGTAATAGCTTATGCGTCGAGAAAGCTAAAACCGCATGAAGAGAATTACCCTACTCATGACCTAGAGTTGGCTACAATGATGTTAGCTTTGAAGCTTTGGAGACATTACCTTGTTGGACGAAGCTTTTGGCTCAAGTCTGATCACCAAAGCTTAAGGTATATCTTCACTCAGAGAGACCTAAATGCTAGGCAAAGGCGATGGAGTGAATTCACGAGGGAGTATGATTTTGGGATTTCCTACATCAAAGGGAAGGAGAATGTGGTGGCAGATTCCTTAAGCAGAAAACCAAGACTTTTCTCTCTTATACCTTTGAAGGTGGATTTGAGGGAAAGAATTTTAGGGCAGCTACTCGGAGATAGTTGGTACCTAAAGGTCACAACGGCACTCTAGAATGGGAAACCGGTGGGACCAAACTTTGAAGTCTATGAGTTGGAAGCCGATGGTTTGCTACGGTATCAAGGGAGGATGTACATTCCTGAGGAGGGAGATATTAGAGAGACTATCCTTAAGGAGGCCCACAGAGCAGTGTGTTGTGCGCACTCGGGTGTAAAGAAGATGTATGCAGACATGAATCAACTCTTCTTTTGGGCAGGGATGAAAAGCGACGTGGTCAAATTTGTCGCTAGGTGCCTTGAGTGTCAACAGGTAAAAGCTGATCATCACCACCTGGCAGGACTGTTACAGCCGCATGAAATTCCTATGTCGAAGTGGGAGGTTATCTCCATGGACTTCATGGTGGGATTGCCTCTTACCTCTCATAGGCATGATTCCATTATGGTCATCGTTGAAAAACTGACCAAAACTGCTCACTTCATTCCAGTTAAGGACACCTATGATGTCACGGATGTAACACGTGTGTTCATAAATGAAGTTGTTCGTCTCCATGGGTTTCCCAAGAAGATTATATCGGATAGAGATTCCAGGTTTACATCCAGGTTTTGGACGAGTTTGCAGTCGGCGTTGGGTACTCAGTTGAACCTAAGCACTTCTTACCATCTAGAGACAGATGGGCAAATAGAAAGAGTGAATTAGGTGATGGAGGACATGCTTAGAATGTATGTCATGGATCAACAAACTCATTGGGAAAATCACTTACCTTTGGTGGAGTTTGCTTACAACAACAGTTACCATAGCTCGATTGGGATGCCCCCATATGAATATTTATATGGAAGGCCATGCAGGACACCATTGAGTTGGGAAAGGTTAGAGGATGGAGTAATTATAGGACCTGAGTTGATTCAGGATATGGAAGAACAGGTTGTTCAGATTGGACAGTGGTTAAAGGAAGCACATGATAGACATAAGAGTTATGCCGATGCGCATAGGGTTGACCGAAGCTATAAGGTTGGTGATGTAGTGTTCGTCCACATCAGGCCTAGCAAAAGTACCATCAGGTTTGGGAAAGGGACAAAGTTGTCACCACGATTTATAGGACCCTTTGAAATTTTAGAAAAGGTTGGACCTGTCACGTATCATCTTGCGCTGCCACCCCATTTGCACAAAACTCATAATGTTTTTCATGTATCTGTTTTACGACATTATGTAGCTGATGAGTCACATAAAATAAATTGGAAGGAACTGCAGGTTTCGGACGAGGGAACCATCAGGGTCAAACCATTAGTTATATTGGACCGCGGTGTTAAACAGTTGAGGCACCGTTTGGTGGACCAAGTTAAGGTCCAGTAGGACCGATATAGCCCGAGGTCTACTACCTGGGAGGACGCAGAGACTATGCGTCATGATTATCCCACATTATTTTGATCATAACTTCGGGACGAAGTTTCCTAAAGGGTGGGTGTATGTAACACCCCGTTTTGACATTTCTACCTAAACTACTATTATATGTTGTATTTGTTTGATTGTGAGACCTCGTCGGTTTGACGACACTGTGGACATATGGTTCTATTATTTTGCCGATATATATATGTGTGTGTGATGATAGTATTATGGGTGGTAGTCATGTTTAGATATGTATCATGTGTTAATTATGTCAAATATATGGAAATTATTGAATGATGGGTACGTGGATACCGTTACAGATATATGTTGAAATAATGAATGTTATGCCAGGTGCATGGCGAATGAATGAGTTTATTGTTGTCATGTTATGATGAGATATATGTGTAGATATCGAGGATTATGCACGATATCCTATAATGTATGTCGAGGACTGACTTACAGGTTGAAACAGCTAAGTGATAGCCGGATCCTACGAGGTGGTAGGGCCTCGGGGACATGGACTTCTAAAGATAAAATGGTATGCGAGTGATGCATTATTTACTTTCGTATGGTTATTATGCTGTTTATTATGATGTATGTTATGAAATGGGTGGGGTAGGGTTCCAGGAAACTCAACCTCCCAGATCGGTTATAGGATGACAGACCGAGTACAAGTGCAACGCTGTTGTTATGTCGAGTAGACATAGTCCCTTGTTCCATTAGGGGGTTGGAGGCTTTACCCACCGTTTATCCCCGAAACCCAGAGTCATGGGAGGGCTGTGCTATGGTGCGCTCCCCAAGGTGTGTGATGATGACTGGTGGTTTCCTATTGGGGAAGCTTGGTCGATGTGGTCGAAACTTTCGCTTACGGGTTCGAGCTGGAACCGGTCATGGCTTGACATTCCAGGGTAGTCCAGAAGAGGACAAGATAGGATGTGGAAGTTAGTAATGATGTAGGTTGATAGATGTAGCGTGAAGTAGGGGTGAAAACAAGATCTAACTGTAGGTGTGTAAAACCCTTGGTTAGTATGTGTCGTAAATCAGTGATGTATGAATTGTCGTAACATGGATTTCAGTAAGCTAATGGATCATACCTTGTAAACTATGCTAAAACATGTGTCGCTGAATAATAAGTTCCTTGATTATGATTGATGTATGTGAATTATTACTTTTAGTGTACTTACGTGAGGAATGTAAGCAGTAGCTACGCTTACATAACTTGCCAACATATTATGAATTACAGGAAATAGTGTTGAGTAATAATGTCAATTAGTGTCGCTTAATATTAATTATTGTCGTTAGTAATTAACTATTGTTGATCAATGTTAATATGTCGATTAAAGTTAATAATGATGATTAGGGTTAATAATGTTGATTAATGGTTAATTATTGTCCATTAATAATTAATTATGGTTGAATAATAAACAAAGCAATGGTTAACCTAGGTAGTGACTAATGCAATTGATTAGAATGCTTGATTGATTTTTAATTAGCTAATTACAAACTAAGGTGTAATTAGAATGGAAATAAGTATACGAGTCGATTAAATCATAGTGAATTTTATTTAATTAATATGATTACCCATTGATAATGTTGTGATTTACATTGAAAGGATTATTGTTCATAATTGATAAATGGAATTAGTGAATTTATAATTAAAGGGAATTTACATATTATAAATATTAGAAATCATTAATTAAATGATTAGGTAAGTGTAATTAATCAATTAACAATTACTGTTAATTAAATTAAATTGGTGGAGTGTGCAAGTTTAAACTATATAATATATATAGCATCTATTATTTATTAATTAAATGGTCAAATATTGAAAAAAGAGTAAGGATATGTTTAAAATTATTATATTAAATAAAAAGGATTAAATTTAATTGAATTAGAAGTTACGGTTGGGAAGTGACCCCAACCAACACCTTGCAATATTAATTTAATATTTAAATTAGTCCAAGTCAACTTAAATTATTTAAATTATTCAAATGAGTCCAAGTTGAGGGCTCGAGGACTTACATGGTAGATAGAAGGGGGTGGGTAAATTTATGATGAAGATAGGGGTAGTAATGGGGAGAGGTCGGCAAACATGGGGATAAGAGGGAGAAATGAGGGAGGAGAAGGGGATCATCCTTACCTTAGTTTTTTTTTGAGAAGTTTTGGGAGAAGAGAGCTGCAAAGAAGGGGTTTTGTTGGAGATTTTGAGGGGATACAACAGCTGAGGGCTTGTACTCGGTTTGGGCTCGGGGGTCCAAAGGGGTACCTTCGGAGCTGGGTGGTCGGTGAGACCTCGTCAGTTGGTATGGTGGCAAGACTGGTTTGGACTGGTTGAGTTTTAGAACTTGGGAAGGAATTTTGGCTGCAGGGGAAAGCAAGGAAAAATGACAAACAAGGCCAGCAACAAAGGTGGACCTACTAGCTATCTACAGGTATTTTCCAGCATTATTATTGCAATTTTTGTTAATTAAATTTTAAAAGTTGTATGCTGTGATTATCTTTGCTACCTGCACAGTTAACAGTAAATTGTTAGAAGTAGATAAAACAGAATTAGAGATTTTCAAACTGTATATATAAAGTAAATTTTCGGACTGTAAATAGAAGTTAAAAGAGACCGAGATGGGGCTCTACAGTTGGCCACCTCTACAAAACAGAAAGTTACCCGTCTTGTTAGAAACTGTGAATTGATGACGAATGGTTTCTTTACACATATTTTAATCTAAATATTCTACCTTCAGGTTCCTAGGATTTGTCAATAGGAGTAGATTGGTTAGAAGAACATAAACTAGTGTTAGATTGTTTCGACAAAACCTTTACATGTACTGACAATAATAGAACCAATATAAAAATAAAAGGGATCCCTAAGAAGGTTACAATCAGAGAAATATTTGTGTTGCAAATGAAAATATCAGTTAGAAAAATTATGTAAAATGTTTTCTATCTATATAATGAATGATAATGAAAATGACCATAACTTAAACTAGAAGACATACCAATCTTGAAGGAGTTTGAAGACATCTTTTCAGAATAAGTCCCTGGACTTCCTCTGAAAAGAGACATTGAATTCACGATCGATCTGATACCTAGAGCGATATCAGCTTCAAAATTTCCTTACCGAATGAATATAACAGAGCTCATGGAGCTGAAATCAAAACTACAAGAACTAATTGATAAAACGTACATTCGACCTAGTGTCTCTCCCTACAGAGCACCAGTATTGTTTGTGAAAAATAAGGATGAAAATTTAACGTTATGTATAGATTACCAACAGATAAATAAAATGACCATTAAGAACTGATACCTACTCCCCCGAATAGATTATCTATTCGATCAATTCCGCGAAGCGACTATTTTTTCAAATATAAAGTTAAGGTCTGGTTATCACCAAGTATGAATATGGGATATCTTTAAAACAGTATTTAGGACCCATTATGGTCACTACGAGTTTTTCATAATGCCTTTTGGGTTGATAAACGCACATGCTACATTCATGTGTTTAATAAAAAACATCCTAAGTAAATACCTAGATAAGTTTGTGGTTGTATTCATTGACAACATACTAATCTACTCTAAGAAGGAACATGAACGTAAAGAACATTTAAGGATAATTTTGCAAGAGCTAAGAGAACAACTTTACGCAAAATTCAGTAGATGTGATTTCTTTAAAGATAAGATTCAATAACTTGAACACATGGTGTCCAAAGATGGAATATCTATTGATCTCAATAAAATAAAGGCCATCATTGAAGGATCAGTTCCTAAGAACTTAACTGACATCATATCATTTATGGGGATTACCAGATACTACTAAAAGTTCATCGAAGGATTTTCTAAGATTGCCTACCCCATAACTTCATTAAAAAAGAAAGATAAAAAGTTTGAATGGACTGAAAAATGCATGGAAAGCTTCAATAAACTAAAACATTGTATTAATTAATGCCCCAATATTAAAGATTGTTGATTCATTCAAGGATTTCGTCGTATGTACCAACGCTTGCAAGGGAGGGATGGGAGAAATTTTATTACAAGAAAACTATGTTGTGGCATATGAATCTAGGAAATTAAAAGAACACGAGAAAAACTATGTGACACACTATTTAGAAGTTGCTACCATAATTCACGCCCTAAAATGTGACGACATTGCCTAATTGGAAAGAAATTTCTACTTGTGTTTGATAACATAAGCCTTAATTATTTATTTGATCAAGAAAATATGAATGTGAGACATGAAACTTTGGTTGTCCTTTTTAAGCGAATATGATTTTGAAATCAAACATATAAAAGGGAAAAAAAATAAAGTGATAGAATTTCTAAGTCAACATGCAAATTTACTGTTTGCAAGTAGCAGCTATGTGTCTTATATGAAAAATTAGATTATAAGTGCTGAAAATTCTGATAGAGAATTTTAGATTTTAAAGAAAAAGACTGCTAAAAATGAACAAAACCAAGTAAAAACAGATTTCATCGTAAATAAACAAAGATTGTTGTTGCATAAAGACAGGTTGTACATACCAAACGTAACAGAAATTATACTTGCAGTTATGAATGAACTCCATAAAAAACCACATTCAGGGTATCCTAGATACCAAAAAATGATTGTTGTGATCATAAATGATTTCTTCTGTCCAAATATGAAGAAAGAAGTGGAATACTACTTAGCTCGATGTCTTGAATGTCAGCAAGTTAAGCCAGAACATCAACATTCAGCGATATTGTTGCAGCCACTACCAATTCTGGAATAGAAGTGGGAAATGATTACTATGGATTTTATAACCAGCCTACCGAATCATTTCTGACAACATGATTCAATCATGGTCATAGTCGACAAATTAAGGTTTATCATTTCATTCATGTTAAATCTACCTATAAAGATGTTAACATTTCATATATTTTCATGAAAAAGTTATTCATGTTACATGGTGTATCAAGGTTAATAGTCCCAGATAGAGACGCAATATTTACAGGTAACTTTTGGAAAGCTTTGTTCAAGGCTTTACGAACACAATTAAATTTAATTACTACATATCATACACAAACGGATGGAAATACTGAAATGGTAAATAAAATCTTAGAGAACATTCTAAGGATGTATGTCATGGAAAAACTAAGTAACTGTGAAGACTACCTACAATTAATAGAAATTGCATATAATAATAATTTTCAAGTTTCTGCAGGTATGAGTTCGTTTGAAATATTATATGGACATAAGTGTAATACTCAAATCTCATGGAGTAGTCCAGCTGATAGATTAATGATAAAACATGCGTTCATGATGTTTCTCATGTGATTAATTGGAATGTAATCTAGGTGGAACCCAAAGGAGAGTTCCAAGTGGGGTCGAAGCACATTCTCGACAGGAGAGAGCTTTTACTCCTGAACCATGCCATCATACAAGTTAAGGTGAAATGGGAGCACGTTAGTTCGAAAGAAGCTAATTGGGAGTTGGAAAGTAATATGCGAGTCGTATTGAGACGTATTCCAAGAAAATGAAATGAAATCATAAAAATAAAAAATTATAACATCGATGAGGATGTTATCGTTCAAGTTTTCACAGGAAGATAATTGAGATGAGCTCATATGGAGGACCTGTGTATGGTTTTTGTACTCTACGTATGTTTCGAACTTATCAGTCGAGTCCATCATCAGGAGAATGTTTGGTTCAATATTGATTATGTGCAAAATATCCTTTATTAAAATTGGTTATTATTAAATTTTAATTTTAGTTTTTTATTTTTAAAACTAATGTCAATTGGCTGTTGTTTCTTTAGAAGGTTTAAAATAGGTTTCCAAGATTCGCTGAGAATTAAACCATCATCCTTGTTAAAAAAATTTGGTTGTTTTTCTATTTCCAGAGCCTCACGAATTTGTCTCTTATTGTAATGTTCTTCCAGGGCTAAGACCTTAGCCTTCTCCATGCAAATATAGTGATTAGTTTTTTTGGAGTGTTCAACTATTGCTGAATTTTTTGTTCTTTCATGTTTTATCCTTTAAGGGGAGGTGTATGTAATACCCCTTGAATTAATAATTATTATTAATTATGCTAAAAAAATACTTTAATTATTATTTTTATTATTTTATTATTTTTGAGAAAAAATTCAAAAATAAAATATTTTGTAATAAAACATTTTCATCTAATAAAATATGTAGAAGGGGGACAAAAGTGGATATAGATGTTAAATAGTGTTTTCGGACCCATAAGAGGAAAATACATGTGGCATAAGCCACTGAGTGAGAACTCAAGATGCATGAGGCATCATCCGCAAAAATCAAGTCACAATTCCTAGTTGAGTGCTAAAGAGTAGGAGGCTCATAAATGACCAAGTCCTATGAAAAATAATATATATTAGTATGTCCATGAGCGATAGCACACTAGCAGTGGATGGGGATTAAAATTTGTAAATGCAAAAAATGGCTCATTGAAGGATTTTTCTCGTGTGGTTAAAAAAACATGCTCGAGGGTTTTGGAGAAAGTAACTTGGATGCTCTGGGAGTTGGTTGGAAGGAACAACTTCTCCATTTTTGTTTTCCCAGCGTTGGTGCCAATTTCATAATTTATGTTTAAATGTTGGTAGAATGTGCTTAAATCCTAGATATGGAGAACACGAATGTAGAATCTAGTATTTTTTTCATTTAGCCTAATGATGTTATGCTTGAATGGTTTAGAATCCTGATTACTTTCTGTAACATCCCCCAATACACAAGCATTTTATGTAATATTAATTCTACTATTTTATTTTGTTTCAATGTGATTGGAAGACCTAGAATATGCCAATCGGTCCCTGAGGGACAGACGTAACTGAAACATTATGCTTGTAATAAAAATCTGAATGATAGGTACAACCATGATGAATTAGGAAACTATGCATGCAGGAGTGGGGGATGTGAAGGGTCATTCTCAGAACAATTGCACTAGGCATGGGAATGCCAGTATGGCGCTAGACCCACCTTAAGGAATCAATAGGTAGTGGAGCAAAAATTCTTGGGGGGAATCGGTCGTTCGCTGCAAAAGAACTAGGTAAAAAAAGGATAAATAAGGAAGCATATGGGAGGAGAAGGACAGGTTGAGCATGCTGGAACAAGGAATACTTGTTGTGTGAACACTCTATGTTAGACAAGTGATTTATCTCTAGAAACTCGACTGATTTTGATTGTCACCACTCTTAGCATGCATAGTTTATCTTGGAGGTGATTGAGGACGGAGGGATCCGTGCCTAATGTATGGTTGGGTGAAACATGGCTATTCCCTTTTCATTATGGTTCGTTTACAACACGTTCCATTAATGAGTATTGCTTATGCAAATCTATTGAGCTCAGAGTATGTGTGTTTATGTTAAAGGTGTGTTTTAATACCAATGGAATGTTGGAATAACAGCTTAGATTTAATGAAGCTTATGAATGTATGTTTATGTGTTTCTGTAATGACAAGAGAGTTCCTTAGGTTTTTATTATGAAAGTATTGTTGTTAATCGGGTGTGTGTGTGCTCATATAAGTATTCTCTGGTCGTTCTTATTTTTCACATTGTTTTGCTCAAGATATACTATGCTTATGATGCTATCCTCATAGTATACAGTCTTAAAAGAGTTAATACTTCTGCGATCCGAGATCAACACAGCGGAAAGTGAAAAGAGGAAAAGAAAATTTAAGTCTTAAGAGTGTTAATACTTTTGCGATCCACGATCGGCACAGCGGAGAGCAGAAAATGGAAAAGAAAAGTTAAGTCTTAATAGAGTTAAGGATTCCAAGATCTATGATCCGCACAATGGAAAGAGGAAAGATGAAAAGGAAAGTTAAGTCTTAAGAGTGTTAAGACTTCAGTGATTTGTGATCTACACAGTGGAAAGCCGAAAGAGGAAAAGAAAAGTTAAGTCTTCAGAGTGTTAAAACTTCTGTGATCTGCACAATGAAAAGTGGAAAGCGAAAAAGAAAAGTTAAGTGTTAACAGAGTTAATATTTCCATGATATCTGATCTGCATAGAGGAGAGCGAAAATTAAAAGTTAAGTCTTCAGAGTGTTAAGAATTTCACAATCTATGATCCACACAACGGAAAGCAGAAAGAAAAAAGAAAAGTTAATTCTTAAGAAGGTTAAGACTTTTGTGATCTGCACAGTGGAAAATAAAATTTAAGTCTTAAGAGTGTTAATACTTCCTCGATTAGAGATCTACACAAAGGGAAGAGAAAATCAGAAAATAAAAGTTAAGTATTAAGAGTGTTAATAATTTCGCGATCCGCGATCCACACAATGGAAAGAAGAAAATAAAAGCTATGTCTTAAGAGTGTTAAGACTTCCTTGATCCACGATTTGCATAGCCGAAATAGGAAAATAAAAGTTAAGTCTTAAGAGTGTTAATACTTCCCCAATCCATGATCCGCATTGCGGAAAGCAGAAAGTAGAAGGAAAAGTGAAGTCCTAAGAACATTAAGTTTTCTGTGATCGCTGATCCGCATAGAGAAAAGGAAAAGGCAGAGATGTAGAAAAATGACATTGTCATTTTTCGTATTTCTGACTTCCAAGTTCTGCAGTGGAGAGGTGGAAGGAAGAAAGTGGTTAAGTGAAGGTATTGAATTGTTTTTTTCCATTCTTCTAGTTCCACAGTGGAAGGGTGGAAGGAGGAAAGCGGAAAACGTGTTGAAAGATCTAAGGAAAATTTTGTTTTCTGACTTCTGCAATGGAGAGGCAGAAGGGAGGAAGGAAGAAAGTGGAAAAAGAGTCAAAATCTCTAAGGAAAAGTTGGTTTTCCAACTTTCAAGCATCGGAGAGGCGGAAGACCGAAAATTAGTTTTAGTGCGGAAATGCATTTCTAACTGATTAAGTGGATTCATGTATGAAAATTTAACGTTGTTTATTACTTTAGCCTAAGGTTGATTTTTTATGAAAAGTTATATCCAAATACATGTTAAAGAATTTATATTTTCAATTCCTTTTTATATGCATTTTTTTTACAGGTTATATGGGTATGTTACATATGGTATCAAAGCTACAAGTTTCAACCATGTCGCCTTTTGGGAAAATCTAGTTCTGCTAAATTATAGGAACCTTTATTCTAATCATTTTTTTGGAATGTTTATTATAAATAGAAATTTTTTATGTACAATAGAGCCACAAGAAGACCTAGTTCCATTTTAAGCATGCTAAATGGTAATCGTTCTTTTGCTTGGGGAATCCTGGTTAATGTACCCTGGGTGTATATTAATTTGGTGGATTCTAATCCATGTATTCTAATGGGTTTGTGATGGTTGATGAGTTTTATTATTGTACTAAAATGGATGCTCTATGCATGTATGATTGTTGTTGGTGGACATTACATCATGGACATAGGACTGAAATAGGTTAAGATGTTATGGATTGATGACCAGGTATCCATAAGGGTTGTTTTATGAATGATTATGGTTGATGGAAAATGGATTATTGAATAAGTTCTGAGAGGGGTTATGTTTTGCATGAAAAGATATAGGTTGTTATGGCCCCGTTTGGCTCTCAGCTAGATGGGAATTATTGCATGTAATTTAGTGATGTTTTTTTTAAAATATCACTATTGAAAAGTGAGTACTAATTGTGTAACTGATTAAGCATGACTCAGGTAGCCTTATTGATGATTGAATTCAAGTATAATTATCAAGTACGAATGATATAAAATGTGGTACTAATATGCTTCACTAGGAAATCTATCCATGGGTCTTGTTAAATCCTACGGGCCTTATTAAAAGTATCTTGCTAAGGGAACCTTGGAGTATATTTAATACCTTGTTGAAATACAATTGGTGGAAACAATGGGGAGGAAAAGGTATTAATTATAATCCCACCCTTGCCATATTAAGTGATCTAGGATCCACCTTAAGTTGCAGCACCACAACGATTATGAATCCCTGCCAACTTACCAAGGTAAAGCATACGAAGCACTAGCTAGTTCTATCAGTCATCGGAGCTAAACAAAAGGTAGTTGATATGATATGATGATTGCGCATATAAAGTACAAGACAATAAGGTACGATTTGATTTTTTTACATCTAATTATCTTGCAATTGGATAGCTCAGATGAGTGCTTACAATACTGTTAACACTTGGTGTGTTTTACTTGGATGTCCAAAAAGAAAACAGAAGGGTGTTTACTATGAAGTAAATATGCACTATAAGTAAATCCATTCATGTGAAGCGAATATGGTTACCTATCAGTGAATAGAATGAATAAGAATCCTGGAATCCTTGTGAATCATGAAATCTAATTTTTTTATTCATGCATATGTTGTTGATATTAACCTTAATAGACATGCAGTTGTAGGTATATTATTATGAGTATTCACATGGATTGGTTAGAAAATAATAAAGTATTAATGTATTGTTTTGATAAAACATTGACTATGTGGTTGAGGATAAAATTGTTAGGAAAGTAAGGGGTTTTAGCAAGCATGTTTCTTAAATACAAATAGCTACCTTGCGGTTAAAGAAAGGTATGAAAACTGTTGCAAGTTGTATGCAGTGTGAGTCGTGGACCTGCTCCTTAAAGAAGGTCAAACACAAGTAAAAGACTACCCAGTCTTAAGTAAGTTTATGAATGTGTCTCTAGAAGAGATACCAGGACTACCCCCTCAACGAGAACGAGGAAAATATTTGGCCAAGGATAAAAATTGCAGGTTGTTTTTTAATGAACAAGCTAAATCGTGAAATAATTTTTAGCATTAGACTTGTAGGATGGCCCAAAGGGGGTGCTTCCATATAATTATAGAGGACCAGAGCTATTATACTACAGCTACCTTCCCAGAGAATCCATGGAATTCGATCGACTGTTATGTAGGTAGTCTCCCTCTATGATAAGTCAACTCTTCTCTTGCTAATATATTTGTATTTTAGGAATTCCATGTACATAGAACTATGGCATAGGAATGCTGGGAATGCAAGAAATTTGATAGGTCAAGTACATATCCACTAGTAGGTATATCAAAGGATATGGTATAGTGCATGTGAAGATGTTTTTCATGCATATAATATTGCATAGTGGGAAACATTTAGTAAAGTTTTACATACACACTAAACCAACACTGATAATTATTGTTGTCGATGATAATATGGTCAAGGGCAATAATTGCAGGACCAAGGACATAGAAGGAAGGATTGGAGATGTGGGTGAAACTGTGCAGGTGACCAATAGCCTTGTGAAGAAAGGCTAGGACAACAACTATATGATCAATAAGTTGGTGTTAGGTTTGTGTAACCCCTGGTAAGAGACCAATCAATGAGGTAACATCTAAAATCAATATGATTCATTTTATACTACGAAATACTAGCAAGATGTTGTTATTAATTAAATCCATTAAATTTATGGTGGACCATAGTAGATAATTGATAACGTCAAGAGCATGCTAGGTAAGTATGAGAATTTCTAGTTCTAAAAACAATATACCTATGATAGATGGGAATAATGATGGTATAGAATCCATGATATAAAGATTATGATTTATTAATGGTGGAATAGTTGTAGGTACCAAAACCTGGGAATGGAAATAATATGAGAATATTATTCTGCATATAAAGTTGAGAAAATTGTATGAGGAGGAAGGATGTCCTTGGGGTACATAGCTTCCAGAAGGATGTACTTGGGGTACATAGCATTCCCCCTTGCCATCTAGGAACCAGTATGCATCACTCAGGATACCCATGTGTAAGACATATGGTTAGTCTTATTTCCACACACATTCACGCCATGTAAGGGGACTGTCACGAGAGTGGGGGCTTTAGGAAGAGAATAACCCCTAGGTATTATAATGTCTAGAAAGGAAGCGCATGAGCTTGGTAAGATATATATTCTAGTGAGAACCCAAAAGAGGTGTTAGGATCTGGAAAATAAATTCCATGGAGCACCCAAGGAGGTGTTAGGTTCTGTAAAATCGGTTGAGTATTATATATATAGGTTGAGGAGTCCCACATGTGAACTTGTAGTTCCATGAGGAGATGACCCTCATGTATATATACCCATGTTAGAACTTCTGAAAGAAGGATTCATTCAAGGAGCGCTTGGAGCTTTGATGCCAAGGTATGTCTAGGTACATACAAGATGCATTTTGTGAATGCATGGTTGTGATATAATTACTTCATTGCAAATTATTTAATAGCTCAAATGATAGAATTATTGGCAGTTATTAGATCATGAACTGCTATAAATACAAGGAAAAGAATTGCATGGAAAAAGGTAGTCATGTGTGACTGAATTCTCTATTGAAAGGAAAAAATTGTATGGAGCATGATTGTGAAATCATGAGTATTGGAAGTATATTTTATTTGCATAAATAAGGTGAAAATACCTCACAATTTTAATGACGTATATAAAGTAACTCTGCAGTACCGTGTATTGCAATTTTGAGGTTCATTGTAATTCCTGCGATGAAAATATGGTATGCAGATCCCTCAAAATTGCTTGCATGATTGGAAGTTTCCAATTGCAAGTAGTGTGGGTAGGTACCATAAAATAAAGACAAAATATACCATGTGCAAAGGCCAAATGATTGAGAAGGATCACATGACGGTGAAATTTTATTTATGAACATAACATAGTTGTAAATTTTGGTTTTGAAGTTTTGATATTCTAGGATTTTGTTAAGATGACATGTTATGCACGACAGCAATTGTAAGTAATAGGGTTAAGAAAATTCCACTTGCGAGAGATAAACATAATGAGGATGGCCTCATGATTGCGAGGTAAAATTTTTGTAGGAGACAAAATTGTAAATTCATTGTTTGATTCGATTATCCGTGATATTGATTTTTTTATGTTAGGAATCATGTCAGGTTAGGGACTACAAAAAAACTGGGTATTATGATCTGCAGGAGACAAACAAAAGAAAATGACCTTATGTTTGGGAAATTTAATTTTATGATGGAAATTTTCTTTATGATGACCTTTCATGTGAAGTGCATGCTTATATGACATGCAAGTGAGATGAGGGAAAACATGCCCTTAGGGAAAATGTGGACTATTGAGCTGAAAATGCCAATAAGTATTCGGTTTTTTAGCGTATTCTTGCTGATTTTTATGTGATTATACATGCAAGATGTTGCAGGTTTGCAATTGTTAATTGTAAAGGAGATGCACAAACCTCCTTATGCAGGACACCCTGGCTACCAAAACATGCTAAAAACCCTTAGGAAGAAAATATTTTAGCCCATGTTTGAGGTAGAGTTAATTAAGTATCTATATAAATTCTTGGGGTGTCAACAGATGAAGACTGAACATCGATATTCAGCAGGTTTTCCCATTCCCGAAGGGAACTAGGAGGAAATAACCTTGGATTTCATCATAGGTTTGCCATCAACATAAAAATCAATATAATCCAATTATGAATGTAATAGTAGAATAATTCAAGTAAGTTGCTCTTGCACTCCTATAGAGTCAACTAACGAAGTTGTTAATATTGCAGAGATACTTCCTGAAAGAGGTATCCCAACTTAGTGGAGTACCAAAGATGGTAATTTTCTAACCAGGATGTAAAGTTACATCAAACGCTTTAAAATATTTATTTGCAGGATTGGAGACCAAGAAGAGATAGATGGACAAATAGAATGAACAAGTCAAGTCATCAAAGACATGTTAAAATAAGAAGTATGTACATAAGACTAGAACGGAAGAAAGAAATACTTACAAATTAGATGAAGTTTCCAGAAGCTATAGAAGATGATTGAGAACACTATGGACAATGTTGCAATAATAAGGGAAGAATGTAACATCCCTAAATACACAAACATTTTGTGTAATACTAACTCTACTATTTTATTTTGTTTTAATGTGATTGAAGGACATGGAATATGCCAATTGGTCCTTAGAGGACAAATGTAACTAAAACATTATGCTTGTAATAAAAATCTGAATGATAGTGAAAGCCATGTTGAATGGGGAAACGGTGCATGCGGGAGTGGGGGACATGAAGGGTGATTCTCAGAACAATTACACCAGGCATGAGAATTCCAGTATGGCACAAGACCCACCCTGGGTAATCAGGAGGTAGTGGAGCGAAAATTCTTGGGGCAGAATTAGTCGTTAGCTGCAAAAGACCTAGGTAAAACAAAAAGGATAAATGAGGAAGCATATTGGAGGAATAGGAGGGAATGAGTATGCTACAACAAGGAATACTTGTTGTGTGAGCAATCTATGTTAGGAAAGTGATTTCTCTTTGGAAAATTGGACTGATTTTGACTGTCACCACTCTTGGCATGGATAGTTTAGCTCAGGAATGATTGAGGAAGGAGGGATCCGTGCCTAATATATGGTTGGGTGGAACATGGTTGTTCCCTTTTCATTACATCTCATTTACAACAGGTTTGATTACTGAGTATTGTTTATGCAAATCTATTAAGCTCGGGGTATGTGTGTTTATGTTAAAGGTGTGTTTTAATACCAATGGAATGCGCGAATGGCGGCTTAGATTTAAGGATTCTTATGAATGTATGTTTCCCTATTGTTGCAATGACAAGAGAATTCCTTAGGTTTGGTTGATGAAAGTATTGTTGTTAAACGGGTGTGTGTGTGTGTGTGCTCATATAAGTATTCTCTAGTCATTCTTTTTTTCGCATTATTTTTGTCAAGATATATTATGCCTGTGATTCTAGGTGCATTGTATACAGTCTTAATAGTGTTAATACTTTCGTGATCCATGATCCACACAATAGAAAGAAGAAAATAAAAGTTAATTATTAAGAGTGTTAATGCTTTCATGATCCAGGATCTGCACGGAGGAAAGTGGAAAGTGGAAAAGAAAAATTAAGTCTTAAGAGATTTTAGACTTCCACGATCCACAATTGGCATAGCAGAAAGGGGAAAGAGGAAAAGAAAAGTTAATTCTTAAGAGTTTTAATACTTCCATGATTCACAATCCTCGTAGCATAAATGGGAAACCAGAAGAAAAAAAAAAGTTAAGTCTTAAGGCTGTCAAGAATTCTGCGATCCACGATCGGCGCAACAGAAAGAGGAAAGTGGAAAAGAAAAGTTAAGTCTTAATAGAGTTAATCCTTCCATGATTCATGATCTACACAGTGGAAAGCAAAAAGAGAAAAAGAAAAGTCAAGTCTTAAGAGTGTTAAGACTTCCACGATCTGCACAGCGGAAAGCGGAAAATAAAAGTTAATGCTTAACAGAGTTAAGGCTTCTGCAATCCGAGATATGCACAATGGAAAGAGGAAAATAAAATTTAAGTATTAAGAGTGTTAAGACTTCCATGATCTGCGATTCACACAATGGAAAGTAGAAACAAAAAAATAAAAGTTAAGTATTAAGAGTGTTATGGCTTCCATGATCCGCAATACACACATCAGAAAGCAGAAAGAAGAAAAGAAAAGTTAAGTCTTAAGAGTGTTAAGACTTCTATGATCTATGATTCACACAGCAAAAAGAAGAAAGTGGAAAAGAAAATTTAATTCTTAAGAGTGGTAAGACCTCTACGATCCACGATGCGCATAATAGGAAGCGAAAAGGGGAAGGAAAAGTGAATTCTTGAGAGCATTAAGTTTTCTACGATCCATGATCCACATTGTTGGAGTAGTAATACATCCTTAGTACATAGTTTTTACCTTAGGCTAACTTTATTTGGCTTCATGCAATGATATCCTATGGTTTAAGACTTAGGAGAGCTCATTCAACATTATAACTAGTTATTTTGGCCTGTTCACACCTACAACAATGCCCTAGTTGGTCAATCCAGCACATGCAAACCTCATTTAATGTCTTGGGGTGCCGCCTCCTTGATTTTTAGGGCCCTGGTTTGACTAAGTGCACTAGGTGGTGTATTTGGCCTATTTTAACTATCCTAGGAGCATTTATTGCCACCTAGAGCACCCCACTCACCTCTATCTTCTCACCCACACTTGCGTAGGATCCATTAATGACCCAACACCCTTCACATGAATTTTCATGACTGTTTGGGCTTATTTGGATCTCCTTTGGTCCACCTAGGGGGGTTGGGGGATAATTTTCACCATGACACTTGTACTTTCCCAATTGGCTTCCCAAGCCACTCGAATTTCCTCCAATGTATTATAAATGTGTAACATAACATATAAATGATGTATGATAATAATATGATAAGAAATTATCACCATTCACATGTGATAATACCTGTATTTTTTCTCTTTTTGATTGTTTCTCTTGCACATTTTGTCAAACACTTCATGTGTGAAGTCTGTTCTAGCTCCTAGATCTGATTAAGAAGTAAATTGTTACATGGTATCAGAGCTAGTTGGAGCTACAAACAAATTTTATGAGGTTTGAGTTGCTGTTTAGGGCATATTTCCAAAAAATTTGAGTGTTTACTTGCAGGTTTAACAACATTTTTGTCACAATTTGTGCAGGAAGGATGGAGCAAAATTGAGGTTTGCTTACTCCATTCAATTATTTTGAGTGGAACGACAAGATGGTCATCCAGTTGAGGTCCAAGGGCCTCTACTGGGTCACCATGGGAACTGAAACCGAGACAAATTCTACTGTGGAGAAAGCTAAGTATTTTAATAGGCTTTATGAGGCCTTCAGCATGCTCTGCCTTGACACTTCAAGAGAACTTATCTTTCAAATAGAAATTCTTGGCACACCGAATTAATTTTGGGTCAAGTTTGAGTCACTATTCGAGAAAATAGATGAAATGAGAGGCCATCATCTTGAGAATGAGCTAATCTCACTGAGCCCAAATCACTGCGAGACCATTGAATATTTCTTCACAAATTTTAAAGCACCGGTACTTCAGCTAAAGAAATGTGGCATAGAGAAGAAAGATGATAATATTATCTTGTTCATCCTTTCGAAGTTGGAGCCGGAGTATTCTGTATATGTTTCGACATTTCACTCTAGCAAACTAACCACCAAAAATTGGAAGATGTATGCACTGGAAGATTTCATGGAGTCTTTGATTCAGGAGAAGGACAAGCTCATACAAATGGGTACCAGCATAAAATCCAAGGATAAATCTATTGCTGCTGGTTTATCAAATCAATCCCAGAGCAAGAAAAAATATTTGAAGCAAAAAGAGAAAGAGAAGAAGGAATCAAGTTCAGAAAGCTCTAGTTCTACTGATGGGAGCTCGAAATCCAGGAGAAACAAGAGAGAAAGACCCACATGTGATTATTTCAGAGGTCCACATCTTCAAAGAGGTTTCTTTAGAAATAAAATGGACATCATGACCAAGCTCCTTGAGGAGAAACACATTGCTCTTCCAGAATTTGCAAAAAGATGGGAGCGCAAGCACGGAAATGGTAAGGATGAGCATGCATTGGGTGCATGGGTAAAACCCAATTATAATTTCTCTATTTCTGATAGCTCTATTTCTGATTTACATTCTTATATATCAGAACCTGAAACATCCATCCCTTCTTTGAAAAAATTCTCAGTCAGTTCATCAAAGCTTTCTCCCAAAACTAGTTAGTTTTCACTAGCTTTTGATGTGCCTTCTGAAAGCTCTTCCCAAATCCATTCAGATATTTCCATTTCTGATTCTAAAGATTATATATAGGATGATATACATCCTATGACATTCATTGACTCATTTCCCCAACCATATCATGAGCAAAAGACCCATCAACCCTCAAGTTCACTAGTTGGAAATTCAGAAAATTGTCTAGTTTCCAATGTTATGTCTCTTGTATATGTTGATGTTATGTCTTGTATGTCTTTCATTGGTTGGACAGACCTATAATTGGCCTTCATGGTACTACTTTTCCATATGTCTGAACTTTCCTTCACCATCCATGGTTTGAATCTCAAGTCTCTAGACCTTCTAGGTTAACTCAATTGTAATTGTGATCTAGTTGCTCACTCTTCTCTTCCTATGGATCCATTCGCTCATGGAGACACCATACCTCTGATATTTTCTGCTGTGTATGACATATATTCTGATATCTCAGAGTTTCATGAGATTTTTTATAGAGTTGTGAAGGTGCTTCATCAAATTGGGAGAAATATTCATGGCTTTATTCATGATATGACAACTACACACAATGCAGATTTTGTTGAATCTTTTGATGTTATTCAGGAAAGAGTTTGCAAAGATTTCTTTTCCATGGTTGATTATGTTGTTAGACCAGAGTATGCTTACAGAAAAATACATTATTATGATTCCCCTCCATCATCAAGTGATTAACATCAAAGCGCCTCTCCACATGATCTTTGTTTACAACACTTTGATGCATTGATACATGATCTTGGCATCCACAACATCTTCACCAAGTCCATCACCAAGAAGTTGTTCTTTCAGCTCATTCAAGTGGAGAAGAGGACCCGCTGAAGACATTTTGATCACTATCATAATCCATTTTTGATGGGAGGTTTTTCCCATGAGGTTTTCCTCATTACCTCGGTTACATGGATCAGCAAAAAAATTCTGTTGTAAAAGGTGACTTGTGCCTTAGTTGCCAAGGCCTTAATAATTATTTTTGATTAAATTGTACTAAGTATAGATTAAGGGGGGGTGTTGGAGCAGTAATAAATCCTTAGTACATAGTTTTTACCTTAGTCTAACTTTATTTTCCTTCATGCAATGATATCCTATTCTTTAATACTTAGGAGAACTCATTCAACATTATAACTGGTTATTTTGGCCTATTTTGTCTCTCTAATCCATCATTAGTACCTTAGTTACACTAATTAGTCAATTTTATTGCTTTTTAAGCTTTCATACACTATGAGGTGGACTAGGGGTGCTTAGGTGGACATATTCCATGTCAAGTTGAGGTCCTATGACCCACATGGGTACTCCAGTCTAGTCAACTAGCCACATATGAACAACCATCATTGCTGGTGCACTCCCATTCATTGAATGTCGACAAGCAAGTTGAATTCGAGCGCTAGAGTGTGATTTTTCCCAAATTTGGCTTGATTTGGTGTAATTAATGTTGCATTGAGACTTTAAACCACCTAGTTTTCCACACCCATGCTGTCGAAGGTGTAATCATTGACCCAAAACACATCAACCATGCCACTTCAGCAATTCGTGGCCATTTGGAGAGATTTGGGATGAGATTGGCCCACCTAGGAGGGTTTGATGCCAATTTGGCAATTTTGGGTTATTTACTCACAATTGGAAGCTGGGTCAATTATTACACCTTGGATAGCATGGGTGTGGAAAAATGGATGGTTTAAAGTCTCAATGCAACATTAATTGCACCAAATCAAGCCAAATTTGGGCAAAATCCCACTCTAGTGCTCCAAGTCAACTTGCTTGTCCACATTCAATGAATGGGAGCACACCAGCAATGATGGTTGTGCATATGTATTTGGTTGACTACACTGGAGTACCCATGTGGGTCATATAACCTCAACTTGAGATGGCATATGTCTACCTAAGCACCCCTGGTCCACCTCATAGTGTATTAAAGCTTAAAAAGCAATAAAATTGACTAATTAGTGTAACTATGGTACTAATGATGGATTACTATTCTAACACTCTCCCTTAATCCTAAAACTAAGTATGCTCACAAAATTATGAAGGCCTTGGAAACAATGGCTCAAGTCACCTCAAGTACATACTCAGAAATTAGAACTTTTATTTGTCCATGTGAACCGAGGAAAGAAGGAAAATGTTATGGGAAAAACCTTCCCTCAAGAATGGAAATGGGGCTAGACCTTCAATAATATAATGGAAAATTACCATCCTTCACTCAACCCAAGCAAATATATCATGTAAGTGAAGGTATTCTCAGTGAAAGCCTTGGTAAAAATCTCATTAGTTTGCTCGGTGGATGGGCAATACTACAGTGAGATCACCTTGTCATGCACTAATCCCCGAATGTAATGCATGTGAATCTCTATGTGTTTTTTCCTCTTCCTTTGAACTGGATCAGTATATATCTTGATGGCACTATGATTATCCACCCAAATGTTGGTTGGAGAATCAATTGTGACACCAAACTCCCAGAGAATTCCCTGCAACCAAACACATTATGTTGCAACATTGAATGCTTCCCTGTATTCGGCCTCTACAGATGAAAGTGATATGGTTTGTTGTTTCTTACTTGACCATCAAATGGGACCTTCAACAAACATGAAGACAAAACTTGATGTTGACTTCCTGTCAATTGGATCACTGGTCCAATCTGAATAAGAAAATCCATCTAGTTGAAGTGAGGAACTAGCTGTGTAGTGCACCCCGAATTTCTTAGTTCCCTCAACATACTGAATAATTAATTTTTCAGAACTCCAATGGAGCTCATGTGGCTGGTGCATATTTCTTTCTACAACACTCACATCATAAGACAAATGAGGTCTTGTATGAGTGAGGTAGAGCAAGATTCTGATTAGTTTCTTGTAGAGTGTGATATCCACCGTTGGGGAATTGCCAAATTCATGCAATTTAATATCAGAAAGAAAGGGAGACTTGGATTTCTTACACTTGGCCATATTAAACTTCTTCAGCAGGTTTGAAGCATACTGTGGCTGAATCAGCATGATTCCCTTACCATTTTTCTCAATTTCTAAGCCCAAAAATTGCGTTAGCAATCCTAGGTCTGTCATAGCAAAGTCACTGTGCAAAGAGTTCTTAATTTCGTCAATTGAATTGTTGCAGCTACCTGTAATAAGAAGATCATCAACATAAAGAAAAATGACATGCAAATCAACATCATTTTTCTGCAAATACACATTAGGGTCCAATTTGTATCTTGTGAAGCCAATTGAAAGCAAGAAAGCATCCATTTTTGCATACCAAGCCCTGGGGGCTTGCTTGAGTCCATACAGTGATTTTTTCAGCTTTCATACCAATGAAGGATCCTCTTGGAAACCTTTAGGATGCTGGATATAGATCTCCTCCTATATCTCACCATGCAAGAATGCACTCCTTACATCCATGTGGTGAACTTCCCAACACTTACTAGCTACTAGTGCAAGAACTAGTATAATTGAACCCATCTTTGCAACCAGTGCAAAGGTCTTTGTGTAATCAACTCCATGGACCTGAGAATATCCCATAGCCACTAATATATCCTTATGTTTTATATCAGAACCATCAGGAGAAATTTTGGTCTGGAAGACCCATTTACATTGAACAACTTTCCCCTTGGGAGGAAGGGGAACCAATTCCCATGTTTTGTTCTCTTGGAGGTACTGAAGCTTATCTTCCATTGCTGACTTCCATATTGGGTCCATACAATCTTGCTGATATGTCTGAGGGTTAGAACTGATCAACATGTAACAATTCTCAGCAGGAGCACTATCACTTGCAAAAGAAGCCTTACTAGTTTGTGATCTAGTTTTTTTAGGCTCTTGGGGATTGCCTGCCAATTCCCCAGCTGTTTGCACAATTTTTTTTCAGCCCATTTTGGCCTAGATAGTGAGTCATATATAGAAATATCATATTCAACAACATTTATATCAGAATTATCAGAAAGAATAGAGCATGTTTCATCACTTACATCTTCGAATGGTTCAAGAGAGGAGCAATCCCCTTGTGCAATTTCGAAATGAGGAAATGGCTCTTCTTCGAATTTGACACTTTTTTCAACCAAGGTTTTTCTAGTGGATGTATCAAAGATCTTGTAACCTTTGGTGTCCTCACCATTTCCAACCATGGGACACTCCTTGCCTTGTGGTTACAAGGCTTTCCTCTTCTCCTAAAAAGATTCTTTCCCATGCTTTTGTCTCGAATATCCTAAAATTTGAGACATTTGGTTTTTCACCAAACCATGCCTCATAGGGTGTCATTCCTTTCACTGATTTGTGGAAGCCTCTGTTTTGAATGTGAGCAGCATATCTGATGGCTTCATCCCATATCTTGGCATTAAGTTCCCTCACTTCTATCATGCAAGTTTTCATCTCTTTGAGAGATCTATTCTTCTTCTCTTCCACACCATTTTGTTGTGGTGTGTAGGGAGTTGAGTGTTGCATTTGGATGCCACAATCCTTGCAAAGTTGTTGTAGATTTTTATTCACATATTCTTTTCCATTATCAGTCCTAAGGACTTTAATCTTCTTCCCACTCTGATTCTCTACTAGTGCTTTCCAAACCTTGAGTTGCTCAAACACCTCAGATTTCAATTTCAGAAAATACACCGAGCAAAATCTAGAGTAGTCATCAATGAATGTAAGAACATACTTAGATCCACCATATGAGGGAGTGGGTAGTGGACCAGTCAAATCAAAATGCACCAACCCAAGTGTTTTTGTTGCTCTCCTTACCTTCCCCTTCTCATAGCTCTACTCAAGATGCTTCCCAATCACACATCCAATACATGCTCTAGTAGATGGCTAAATTTGTGGAAGACCTTCCACTATTCCTTCTTTGTGCAATGTTTGGAGATATCTGTAATTCATGTGGCCAAACCTCTCGTGCCATAGTTTGGAAACCTCATTGGCATGTGACTGAAGTGCTTGATCACTAGAAGTAGGGAGGAAATTAGTGAATTTGTACATTCTCACATGATGATCAGCATACCCAACTGGAACAACTTGGTCTACTGAGATTTCAGAAATCTCTATAGAGTCAACAGTAAATATTACTCTCTTTGGCTCTCCTGTATGGATTATCTGGTAGACTGATAGCAAATTTGCTGCAAGGTCTGGTACATATAGTAAATCGCTGAAGAACCCATGGTCTAAATCAATTTTCCCAATCCCTCTGGTCTAAAGTTTAGGATCATCTCCCATTCAAACTGCTGGGCCAGCATTCAAACTCATGGAGGAGAAGAATTCTATCCTGGATACCATATGCCTGGAAGCACCTGAATCAATAATAAAGGATGAGGAATTAGAAGTACCTACCACCAATGCATGACATTTATCCTTTCCTTCAGTTGAACTGGAGTTGCCATCTTTCTTCCTTGCGTTGTGAGGAACTGGAATGTTTTTCTTCTCGAGCAGTTGTGCCATGGTGTCTATGGTTTTCTTCATGCATGAGCTTTCTAGATGCCATCCCTTGTGGAAATACATGTATTTGGTCTTCTCTTTTCCTTTATTCTCCTATTATTTGGGTGGATTCGTAGCTCCCTCACTAGATTTGGGTTTTTCTGATTTATTCTTGTCCGACAACTTTGAATTCATGGAATTGGGCTTGCCCTTTGCTGAATTCAAAACCCCCACTGCTAGTGCTTGATCTTTGGTCTTTATGGAACCCATTTGGACCAATTTTTCCTACTCTTGAGTGAGTGACTCCATGAAATTTGCCAGACTTGGCATTTTCCAGTTTTGAAGGGTGAGTTTGCTTGAGTAAAATGTGCTCACAAAGACTGAGAACTCTAGCCCCAACTTCAAAAGTATAGACAAGATCAGTTGATCTTGTTCCTTCTAATTCCCACATTGTTTTAACTGCAATACAAGTGATTTGAACTTGGTGAAGAAGTCCTGGATTGTATCATAGTACGATGGGCTGAAGCTTATCAGTTCAATCTCAAGCTGGTGACCACGTAGCTCATCAATTTTGCCATATAGAGACTGAAGCTTCTCCTAAACCTCCTTTGGTGATGTCAAACTGTTAAGGTGGAACAACAACTCTCTTGATATTCTTAGACACAACAAACCACATGCTTCATCCAGTTTGTTAAAATACTTCAATTTTTCTATAGCAGAATTTGGTTCCACTTCAGTGCCCATGGTAACTTTGAAAATCCCCTTGTCTCTCAATTGAATCACCATATCTAACTTCCATTCAAACAAGTTGAAAGGTGTTAACATGATGTGGTTAGCCTCCATTACTTCCTGCACTAATGGTGGTGAAATTGCTAACTAGTTTACACACAACAATTTGATTTTATCTTGAATTCACTAACAAAGCAGCTCAAATCAACTAAGAATTTGGTTTGCAACTCAAAAATATCCAACCAAATCTGATACCATGTGACAAATTTGAACCAACAAGTGAGTAATTCGAACCATAAGAGAATCTAGGATCAGTAGGGAGGTTCACAAATCAAATTTGGGTGCAATATTCAGCAAAAACCATTAAATTACAAATAAATTACACACAATGATAGCTGGAAACAAGATAATTTTGGAATTTATAACTATGAAGTTGTTATTAATAGGTTTATAAATACATCATAAGAGTTTCGAATGGCTTTGGAAGCCAATTATGAGGAAATAACCCAAAATTTCCAAATTGGCATCAAACCCCCCTAGGTGGGCCAATATAGTTGGTCAATCGAGCACATGTGAACCTCATTTAATGTCTTGGGGCACAACCTCCTATTTGGCCTATTTTAGCTCTCCTAGGAGCATTTATTATCACCTAGAGCACCCCACTCACCTCTATCTTCTCACCCACGCTTTCCTATGACCCATTAATGACCCGCCACACTTCACATGAGGTTTCATGACTTTTTGGGCTTATTTGGAGATCCTTTGGTCCACCTAGGGGGTTTGGGGGTCAATTTTCACCATGACAATTGTACTTTCCTAATTTGTTGTTCGAGCCACTCAAATTTGCTCCAATGTATTATAAATGTGTAACATAACATCTAAATGATGTATGATAATAATATGATCAGAAATTAACACCATTCAGATGTGCTATTACATGTATTTTATGTCTCTTTGATTGTTTCTCTTGCACATTTTGTCAAACACTTCATGTGTGAAGTCTGTTCTAGCTCCTATATCTGATTAAGAAGTAAATTATTACATGCATAGTGGAAAGGAAAAGGAAAAGATGCAGATAAATGACTTCCTCATTTGTCGGTTTTTTTACTTTCGAGCTTCACATTGGAGAGGAGGAAGGAGGAAGGAAGAAAGTGGTTAAGTGAACGTATTGAATTGTTGGTTTCCATTCAACGAGTTCCGCAGTGGAAGGGTGAAAGGTGGAATGTGGAAAAAGAGTCAAAATATCTAAGGAAAAATTGGTTTTCTGACTTCCGAGTTTCGCAGTGGAGAGGTGGAAGGGCGGAAGGCAAAAAATTGGAAAAAGAGTCGAAATATGTAAGGAAAATTTGGTTGTCTGACTTCCTAGTTCTGCATCAAAGAGGCAAAAAGCAGAAAATCAGTTATAGTGTGGAAATGACGTAATGATTTCTTAAGTGGATTTGTACAGAAATTTAATGTTGATTTGTTATGAAAGGTTATAGCCAAATACATGTGAAAGAATTTATATTTGCAATTCCTTTTTATATGCATTTTTTTACAAGTTATATGGGTATGTTAGAGTTTCAAAAATTGAATTCTGCATATAATGGAATTGAAATCATTTATTTTTAAATTGTATCATGTATTTCTACATTTAACTGTATATTTCTTGATTGTATTGGTTTTTCTGAAATCTTTCCTTACATTTACATTTACGAAATTAAAATGTCGACTGAATCTCTAATCCTTGTTCATAGTATAGATCTATATTATTAAATATATTATGAATGGATTCCATTTAATATTATTAACCATATATCCCCCATAACATTCTCATTTAAGTATTCAAATCGAATAAGGTCTGCATACCTCTATCTTAAGTATGCATACACAGAAATAATCAATTTAACTTCGAAACAAAACCCTTAACAAACTTCATAAGAAGATAGAGATACAATTTCCAATCATGTACAAAGATCATGGAATTGAATCTCTGTAAGGTATTTACTTAATAGTTCTATGATAAATAAATCATAATTTTTATAATAATACAACTATGGAATCATTGCTCATTCTAGTATTGGTGAAATTAACCATACATATCGAAGATCCACATTGTATATCCCAATAATTATGTAAAATTACAATATTGTTCTCATGCAAAGAAGTAAACAAATTAACGTTTGAATAAATCTCAAAATCAATATAGAGAAAATATGGATGCATGATTACGATCGAATCTAATCGTAGGTTTAACTCATAAAGATAAATTTACATGTTGAACTGCATTAGGGATATCCTGGGATCAAATATCCTTACAATAATTAATGAAATTACAGTGATGTGAAAACAAAGATATGGATCGTAGATCCTCTTGTTATAAAATCCTCAAAGTATGCACTGGAAAGTATTGAAAGAAACAAAAATAAATATAGGACTGAGTGATAACAACTACTATCATGGAATCAAAAATTTAGTCACCAAGTATGGTATCACCATCATCGATAGTCGAATAATAAAACACCATAAATCTTAATTTTAGTTAAGATATCACTAAACCTATGGGGCGTGTAAATAAACATAACCAATACCATAATTCAGGGTCATAAGTCCACATCTTGGATACCCTAGTTTATACAGAGGAAGAGTATCGTTAAAAACATACAATTATAACCATCGTTCTCATCACACGATCCCAACACTCTTATTTACGTAAAGAAGCAACCATAAAACAAAAGATAACATTTTCCCATGACTGAAAGGCCATCAACAATGGAAGCCGAAGGGTTTAGCACAAACTACACATAAACAAGTATACACAATGAAAATAACAAAATGATATTGGGATATTACACAGCCGAAGTCTAGCGTTCCTTTATGAAATATGAATATATATATATATATATATATATATATATTAACGAGTGGGTGGAAGACCATTGTTGACGGATTCCACAGTAAAATCGAACTATACCAACATTAAAAATAGTATGGGAATAACACTCATTAAGGGTACCCAAACCTCGCAAGAGTATAAACTAATATAGTCCATTACATTAAAGTGGCATGTTATGGCTAATGAGCTAGCACAAAACCGAGAATGGGTTCACAAAAACATTTATGAAAGTCAACCGAAACACTTATCTTATTAATCAATGCGGCTACCATTGGATCCCTCACGCCCTCCTCCCACCATGACCTACAACTAGAATAGGGCTGGCTTAGTATGGGTTAGTTTTCTAAAAAGAAAAACTAAAAGTTTAAACCAAGGTCGAATGTAGAGATTATATGGGCATTTAGAAATGTGGGCTTGGGAGGAGGTGACCTTGTCACCTTCCTCTCTAGTGCCGAAACCTGCAAAGTGTCCATATGCACTTAGAACAACATCAATTTTTGAAAGTTTGAAACCAATAATAAACTTAAAGAGGATTGAAACCTTAACTTGGTAGTTGGTAATGAGGGCTAGGGATTGGCACCTCCGAGAACCCTTATCCCTTTGCAGCGTGCATTCACCAAAAAGTATATCAGTAAAAGAAAATGGATAGTATCAATTCGAGGCTTACCCGTTGAAGAAGACTGTTCGCGTGTTGGGAGCATTGGAATCCTTGTTGGAGCTACAATATGCATGGAAAACTATCGAAGAGGACTGGGGAGTTAGGGTTATCTTAGAGAGAATGATAACAACACCATTAACATGGTGGAAACATAGTAAGAACAACACATAGCAGATCTTGACCCTCGACTAGCCTCTGACAAGCAGCAACACCAAATGTGAGCCCACATAGTGTAAAGGAATTTACAAAACACTATGAAAACCTTAAGATATCACCATCGAGGTGTAGGGAAGAGATTCAGTCTCATCTTGCCTCGTGGGCCTTGCTGCGCTTCCAACTCATAGGAAGGATAAGTTTAAATTTCAAACAGAAGTACCATTTATTACATGGCCAAATCATTACAAATCCAAATCATTGCGAATCCAAACCTTGGATGTTGTTTAAATACCAACAACCTAACTTATGCCATGAAACTCTTATAACATAACAAATCTTATAACATGACAAACCAACCTTTGCATCGAACACCACACCACGTGAAACCACGATGAGTATGTATCATTAAATATATGCTAGAACCTTCGTAGTGTTGGAACTATGGTATATAATGCCATCGTGGATTATGACAAGGTCCACACCCCTTCCCACTAACCATAGTTTTATAACAAGATCACAATTTCATGCTAACACATTAGCACTAGGCTAGGCCAAGGTAATTGAAATATTTACCATACTAGCATAGTATTATGCCTTAAAACACATTAAAACTATATTGCAAGCATAGTTTGAGTTTATGCATTGTAATCGTTAATTCATATTTAAAACCATGTGATATAGAGATTACACCATGAACATAAGGACCATAAAGAAATGCATTAAGGCCAAAACATGTAGTATCATGCCAACAAAAAGTATGTAAACCCTCACCTTTTATTGATAACAAGATTTCACCGTATGGAGAACCACACGCTTACAACCCATAAACTTCTCATGCTTAGGGTCAGGTCCTTACACAAATAATATAAACTATGGTAAGGCCAAGACCTTGAAAATGTAATGAAATTCACGTGTTGGGGTCAATACCATGAAGAGTCTCCCATTCCTTAGGCTAACTTAGCATATCATAAAGATAAATA
This sequence comes from Pseudotsuga menziesii, assembly GCA_001517045.1. Lineage (NCBI taxonomy): Eukaryota > Viridiplantae > Streptophyta > Pinopsida > Pinales > Pinaceae > Pseudotsuga > Pseudotsuga menziesii. The sequence goes on from LPNX011193095.1 coordinate 764,631, forward strand.
AATCAAGAAGAGGTATAAACAAGTACATCACTTGCTTAGACATGGATGAAGGTTCTAGAAGGAACTAGCCATCATTTTCTTGAGCAAAACCTATGGTAACCAACAAGACAAAGATATTAAAAATAACAAAAGTAAAACTAAGAAATCTACTAAGTAAATATAAAAGTAATGGATATAAATATATATATGATTTTAATGTGTATCACACTATCACATATTTGCTTTTATATATTTTTAAATATTATTTAATATTTTGAGGTTTCTTAAATAGATTAACAAATTTGAATGTGAATATACTTTAAATTCAATTTCTAAAAATAAATAAACCTGTTACTTTTTCAAAACTATATAAATTAAAGTTAATTTTATATACATATAAATAACACTGTTACTTTAAAAAAATCTTAAATAAAAAACTAGTCTAGATTGATTTTTTTCATAATTTTAAATTGATGAAATTCATGACTTAACTTATCATTAAAAGGATTTTAATATAAAAAATATATGAAATCTTATTGACAAAGAATATTTTTAAACAAATCATTAAATACAAAATAGTTTTTTTTTCACAGGAAAAAATTGTGTCCTTGGTATTCATGAAGAATCAAAGGGAATTTTACATGACTAGTATGAGACCAAAATAGACATCAGCATATACAGAGATACTGGTCCAAACAAGCAGCACAAAATAGGTGCCAGACCTAAAGGTCATAACTCAGCATGGATAGGAGAGTCCTAGGGAGTTCTCCATTACATTCTTACATATATCCAGAGAGCACAAAGAGCAGTCAAAGGGCACCTCCGAGGAGGTCCAAGAACACACACACACCAAATATACCAAGATTCTTAAACAATACACAGTTCCCAAAAAGAAAGGGAGCCCAGCTTCGACACTAGCTCAAAAGAACATAAATTCACCAAACTCAGAAATAGTGTCATCCAAAAACTCAGAAATATGGAAAAGGCCTAGAGCGAACATCAGGGCCCCCTTGGAGAATCCATATGGACACTGGTTGTGCTCTCTGTATATATGTTTCATGTCTATTCTGAGAAAATTTGGCATCATTTTTCTAATGGAGTCACAGTAGTAGTCCAAACCAAGGCAAGATAGAGTTTCCTTACCCGATTCCCAGTTGATGATCACTGAAGAATCTCCAAATATATGTAAAGAGGGAAGCCCCAAAGCTGCTGCCCAGTACAGAAGAACCCACAAGGCCAGCAATTCAGACCTCGTATTTGTGCTCACACCACATCCCAGCTTGATATGAAAATAATGATCACTGCTGATTGCTAGATAAATCCCAACCCCTCCTTTTCCATCTGCTGCGGTACCATTAAAAAAGACGAATGGATAGACCAATAATGGAGCAAGTCCTATGTTTCTAATTTTTTTCTTTTTTTCCAGAACTGGGAAGCTGTGAATATAAGAATCTACCTTGCTAATCAGAGTCGCTGGAGAGATTATTTTTCCCTCAAAAATGCCTTTGTTTCGTGCATTCCAGATGCACCAAAACATAAAAAATGGGATGTAGTAGAGTGTGGGATTGTGGAACATCCAGTAGTCCAAGAACTCATCAAGGTATCGAGTAGAGCTAGGTAGTGTGAAAAGGTAGATATTTTTCAGAGCTTCAAAAAAAGAAATGGTTAAGGAACACTCCATATAAATATGCCGAACAAATTCTTCCTCAGAATGACATAACCGACATCTACTCGGTCCAGACCAGCCTCTGCCCACCAGATTATCCTAGGTTAAAATTATGTTATTTAATGCTATCCAAACAAAACATTTTATCTTCAACGGGAAGCTATGGTTCCATAAACCTCTCAAAATATTTTCCTTACTCAGGATCAAATGCAAAGTGACAATAAGATCATAGACCAGGGGTGCAGTGACTCTCCCATTTTTTTATTATGTGACCAAAGAAAGGAGTCTGAATATTTAGTTAGATGGATACCACCATGCTGTAAGCCTGATATATAAGTGTCCCAAACAAGTTTCCAATCACCCCCCAGCTCTAGATCATCGACCGACAACCAATATGCCTCAGAGGTAGCAAAGGGATTTTTGGCATGCTGGAGTGTAGTAATCCCATAGTCACTGAGATATGATCTTAAATCCTCAGCAAAGAAGTGACACTCATTAATAACTCAGACTGGATCAGTGCCAATGAAAACATCTTGTCCATCATCCACCTTCCAGCTCATACATCTACCAAGCCAAGTAATGGTTTTTAAAAACCCATTCCAAATAATAGAAGTGCCTCTCGACACAAACTTTTTATTTCTCAACGAGACTGCCATTGATTGCTACTTTAAGGGCCAGATACCAGGGAATAGAAAACATTGAGTGCCAGATACCAGAGTCCTTAAGGGCCAGCCAAAGACTCCTCAGTCTTAAGGAGATGCTTAACCATACTAAGTTTTTTATGCCCCAGCCCCCGAAATCAAATGGCCTTGCCAAAGTCTGCCAATCAACAGGATGAAATCGAAATTTGCTCTTGCTGGATCCCCACAGGAAGGACAAGATCATTTGTCTCATCTTGTTGAGAATCTATACCTAGATCGGGGCAAGAGCAAACCAATAGACCGGTAAGCTAGAAAGTATAGCCCGAATAAGCACAAGCCTACCTCCCAGAGAAAGGAGTTTGTATGTCCAATTCCCAATTCCTTTTTCAAACCTTTTCAATAGCGAGTGCCGGTCTTTCACTTCATAGCCTATATGTTTGATCAAATATCCCAGGTACTTGAAACCCACATGCAATGGCTCGGCACTATAAGGCATAAAGAGACAAATGTTATTCAATAACCCCTCCTCTAGCTCATTAAAGATAAAACTAGAGTTGTCAATGCTTATACACATAAGGGATGTAGAACAAAAGATCTCAAGAATGATTTCAAAATCCAACCATTCTTCCAAGGTATCTAGACCGAACAACACTACATCATTAACAAAGAGCAGGTGTGAACGGGTGAGGGAGGCTGAAATTTTGATGCTCCTGGTCCTTCCACCCCTTTTAGCATCTTTTATAAAAATACTGAGGCCTTCGATAACCAGGATGAACAATGAGGGTGACAAGGGCCAGGATGAACAATAAGGGTGACAAGGGATAACCATGTCTGATTCCTCTCGAAGCTGTGAAGAACCTCGAAGGAGAGCCATTAATGAGCAGGGAAAAAATTGCAGAAGTGATACATCCCATAATGCAATTCACTCTTTTTAGAGGGATTCCAATATGGAGCATAATAAGTCTCAAGTATGTCCAATTTACCCGATTTGAAAAGCTTTTACTAGGTCAAGTTTGAGGACCGGGAACATCTTTTTTGTCTTAATGGTATGTAGGGCTTCTTGAGTAATTCCCATTAGTTCAATTATCTTCTTGTTTTTAAGGAAGCCAAACTGCTCTTGGGAAATGAACTTGTTCAGGAAGGGTTTTAGCCTAAGTGCAATAATTTTTTATATGAGCTTATAGGACAACTTACACAGGGAGATGGGTCTAAAGTCTGCAAAGGTAACCAATTTTTCTTTTTTTGGTATTAACGACAGGAAGGTAGAGTTCGGTGAGGGGGAAACCAACCCAATAGACCGCGAGTGCTCAACTGCAACCAAAAGATCATCTTTTACCAAGTCAAAAAAAATCAAGAAGAACTCCACTGGCCAGCCATCTCGGCCTAGACTTTTGTCTTTGAACAAATTCAAAGCCCCTTCAACCTCACCCGGGGAGATTTCCGAAGCAAAGATATCAGCCTCTTCTCTCAAAAGATAAGCAGGGAAAAATTGGACAACCTTTAACTGATCGACAATATTAGTTTTATCATCATCCTTAAAAATAGCAGCGAAATGCTTAACGCCTATCTCTTTTAACTGATCATCACAATCAACCTAGATCAAATATTCATTCTGCAAAGCCCAAATGGATTTGTTATTCCTGTGATCCGATGCAGTAGAGTGGAAGAACTTAGTATTGGCATCCCCCTAGGCATCCCACTTGACCCTACTTTTTAACTGCCAAGAAAGTAGCTAGTGTGCAAGAATGTTCTTCTTCCGGTCCTAAGGATCTTTAGCATCCTATAATTTTCCAGCGACAGAATGCTCGAGGGATGGGCTTCAAGAAGGTCATTTAGTTTCACATCCACCTCCGTGGATTCCAATTTTAGCAGCTTTGTCTTTTCCTTTGTCCAACTTTTGACGTTTGATTTTAAACACTGAAGCTTGTATGATAGATCATTCATACCATCCTTAGGAGGAAAGGATGTCATAGAGAACTATATATCTAAAATCAACTTAGAGAACCCCTCCTCCATGAGCGAGGTCCGATTAAACTTAAAGGGGAAGGAGATAGCAACCAAGGGGCATTCCATTCCAAACAAATAGGATAGTGATCCGAGACATTAGCAATAGTAGACCATACTCTATGATGTAGGAGGGGCACAAGATAAGCCGAGAATAAGAACCTCTCAAGCCTCTTGCTTATCCCTTCATCACCTACTAGTCCATTTTTCCAAGTAAGTCCTGCACAAGGAGGGGCCAAGTCGGCTAGTTTATAGTCAGAAAGAAGTTTAGTGAAGAAGGGCGCAAGAGGCTCTAGACGAGCAAATTTCCCCCAAATCTCACCGCCATTGAGGATAAAGTTTAGATCACCCAAAAGGATAAGCAAATGATGTGCTTTCTTTAAAAACAGAAAATATATCCTATGATAAACTTCGAAACTCAGCGAAATCTGGTATGTTTCTACTTTGGTTATACTCTATTCAATGGTGAACATTCACCAGCCACACTAGTTGTGGCTGTGCTAGATGGATACTTTTTCTTGTTATAATAGCAAATGACAATTGAAAAGGTTAATGATGTGGCCGGGTGATTTGTAAAATTGTTTGTGAGGCTCATTGGCCAATAATACATAGGCGTATGTTGGCAGGCCTCGAAAACTTCCACCGTGTTATAATTACGGTCAAAGATTTAGTTTTCCAATGAGGTTCATCGCCAATAGTGCCCTACATATAGTTTCCTTCACCGATCCTTCATTCGTCATTCATTTCCCGTGTTAGGAAACATTAAGCGAACCAAATGGGTATGGATGGCCATTGCAAACCAGAGCCCTTCGTCGGCATGCAGATTGGTATCGGGACAGCCACGAGAGAGGTAGATCAAAAGTACGCCTCTCGAAAACCATTCAATAGGCCTCTTGTGGAGTTAGATCTTTTTCCAGTGGCTTCAGTATCGCCGTCTCACTTGGGATCCCCAGATCTTCGTCCTCAATATGGTACTTTGCCATGGGAAAAGTCTTTACCCAGGATGGGTATGTTGCTGCCCTCATTAAATCTTTCAGGATGGATCGTTAATCTGCAATTCTAGTTAAAAATGGATTGAGTTTTATTTTAATGGTGTTAAGATTTCCCGGTAGTTTGTTTTCATTGTTATGGATTATAATGATGATAACCGTCATGTGCAGATGATGGTGATGGTCGCGGTAGATCAGCGGGAGAAGGGAAGGATGGATTAATCCATCGAGTCCCGGTGTCAAGAAGATTTTCTGTTAACGAATTGCCGGCGTCATGTAACTACAGCGAAGCCGCGGGCGCCATTGATGCGTCGCCCTCATGGAACAACACCCTGTATTCCAACGCGATCAACGAAGAGAGCGGGTACGGCTTGAACTTCAAGAGAAAGTGGGTTGCTGCCGAGGAATTGAAGAATAACAGAGTTTGCTCAACGATACTCAGCGATGTAGCTGAAGAAGAGGCCAGTGGCAAGATAAAGAAGATCAGACTATCGAAGGAGCAATGCTCTCTTTTGGAAGAAAGCTTCAGCAAGAACAAGACCGCAGAAGTTGTAAGTCAATTCAAGTTATTAACTTGTTTCTGATTCTCCCGTCTGTTTTGTAATCATGATTTGGGCGGCTGTAACAGCTTGTTCTTATTCTTCTTCTGCAGAAGCAAAGCCATGCCTTGGCCATGCAGATGAATCTCCACCCTAGACAAGTTGATGTGTGGTTCCAGAATAGACGAACAAGGTTAGCCCATACTTTTATTCATTGTAGTTGTTTAGATATAGACATTCACACTTGAAATACGAACAAACTGGCATCTAATATAATTTGAAGCGTAATTTAAGTCGTTAGCCAAGTAGAAACCAATAGGCCTAGGGGGAGAGGATACAAACTTGGTGTATCTAAAAAATTAAAAGTTCAGCAATCTTCTGATGCAGCAAAAGTTTTGATATGCTTGTGTACTCTATTTTATGCAATGGATAAGCAGAACGTGATATGCTTGTTTCAGGAATAAGTTCAACCAAACAGAAATGGACTGCGAGGTTCTGAAGATGTGCAACAAGTCACTTGCAGACGAAAACAGAAGACTGCAGATAGAGCTGAAAGAATTCAGAGTTGTAAAATTGGCCGTCTGCACTTCCTGTGAAAAAGTTGCAGCCGCGGATCACGATACTGCTGCTTTCACTTTAGAGAAAGTGAAATCTATGTTTACACCAGGCGTTTCCCGGAAATGATTTGTTCGGGTATAGACCAGTGCTTTTTTATTCGCAATTAACATGGACCGACAGCATTTGTAAAATGTTGTAACACTGTTTGAGTTCTTTCAACGTAGTGTGCACTGTCGAAAACGTTCTAACACTGTTTGAGTTCGTTCAATATTAGGGTTTCAGAAACCTTTACGAGTTTGCTCTTTTCCTTATTCATCCTTTCGTTCAACTGAAAGAGAGGGCCCGTGTGTTAATTTATGGAATTGGATATAGTTTCTGAAAATAAACTATTATGGCTGGGATGCATTGACTAGAGTACTATAAAATCTAAAATGTTGATCCGATCTCTTTGTTTTGTCGATATGTTTCATTTTTTTTTTATGTCTGTGCCAGCACATGTTATTTTTTATTATTATTGCTTACTAAAAAAATACCATTTACAATTTTTTAAAAATTCCAAACACCACCACTTTCTCACGATTACATCAATTTGAGCCATAATCGATTTGTTTCTCCGACAGCATCCAGTTTGACCTTTGAATTAAACCTTACCGTAGTTTATTAAATTGCTTCAAAGATCTAAATTGTTTAATAAATAAAATATATTCTAGGCCACACAAACCTTACCGTAGTTTATGAAAATGCTTTTAATATCTAAATTGGTTAAGAAATAAAAATATATTCTAGAGCAGTCGTGAGGTCCGACGGTTGCCTATATGCCAGTCAAGTTTCAATTTGCTGTTTGGTATAATTAAAATCTTAAAATTAATTTAGATATAAAATTACTTTTCTAAAGTTTTTATATTTTATTATTCGTAAAGTTAATTTTATTTAATAAAATATAAATTTTATTTAATCAGTTATAATTGTAAGCTTATTTATAATTTAATTTTTTTTCAAAGGAAAAAATACCAACCTTTGTTATTTAATAGAATCAAAAGACATCATTTACATAGCATCAATGTCCTAGCAAAATTAGCAATCAGTGCATCACAAAATAACAAATATAATTATGTGAACTGCTGCATCGAGATGGAAAGAACTAAAGTCTGATCATAACAGACTTTACTCATCATCTCTGTGATAACAGGTCAGAAAATGGTGAGAGAAATCGGAGGTGATCAACAATCAGATAATCCGGAGCAAGACTTGCTAGCAGAGAGGACTCAAACCAAGACAAAAACAATAATATGCAGACTATGTTGATGGTCAAAAAACTGAACGACCCAGCTACTAAAAAAGTACAAAATGGCCATCATTTATGACCATACCATCCAGATTTTCAGAGAAGAACCCATGACCCATATCCAAATTCAGGGCCTGCTTTGAGAGTCCATCTGCCACTGAGTTATGCTCACGGAAAATGTGCTTGAAGATCACCTCAGGGGCCAAATGAAGCAAGTTTCTTATATCTTTGCACCAATGCATTAGAGAAGGAACATCAAGTGCCAACGATCGATTGAGCCAAGAAATTATAACCAATGAATCTCCAAAAATCAAATGGATTGGAATACCCATCATCTGGCTAACTCTAAGAACAGCCCAAGAAGCCAATAATTCTGCTTTGGTATTTGTACCATGTCCACAACCAATGGAAAAACAGAAAAAATGATGCTCATTTAAATAGATAACAAACCCAGAGCCACCAATATTGTCTGCTGCAGCCCCATCGAAATAACCACAAGGAAAGGCCATCACAGGTTTAGGTCCAATATTCCGGACTTTTATAGATTTAGAAGGAGCAGGGTGAGTGGTTAATAGATTTTCTATTCTAGAAATCAAAACTGGAGTGACAAGTTTCCAATTTTCAAAGGTGCATTTATTACAAAAGATCCATATATTCCAAAAAAAAAAAATAGGCACATATCTAAAGGCAACCTTGCGCAAATGGGAGCTATACCACTGAATCAGAAGAGAGGAAACAAAATCGTGGGTGGGGAAGACAAAACCATATTATGCAGCAAAGAAAGCTAAGATACTCGCACTGGTAGGGCATGATAAAAAGAGATGGGAAATATCTTCCGAATTTCTTTCACACAGAATGCATCTACCTGGCCCCTGAAATCCCTTTTTCTGAAGTTGATCCCACGTTAAGATGCATCCTTTAGCCATAAGCCAAGTAAAACAAACAATTTTCAGAGGAATACGTTGGTGCCATAGGAATTCCAACGAAGTATCTCGAGGATCAAAACAACTTGTAGAGATGCAATCATATCCTTTAGCACCCGATAAGGAGCCAACATAATTAAAATGGGACCAGAGAATAGTATCTTGCTGGTCTGATAACAAAATTCTGCCATATTCCAGACCCTGGGTATACTGATCCCATAGAATTTTCCATTCATTACATAAGTCTAGATCTTTCGCCGTGAACCAGTAACTTGTGGCAGAAGGGGTAATATTTCTGGCATGGTCTAATGTAACAATGCCATAATCTTCCAAATACTTTCTCAAATCAATTCGCAGAATGAAATTAGAGCCCAATCCTACCATAGGATCCGCACCATTCTGAATAGCAGAGCCATTACCAACATTCCAGACCAAACCTTTACCAATCCACGGCAAAGTAGCAACAAAACCTCTCCATAAAATCGAGACATTTCCCATAGCAAATATTTTTTCTCCTAACCAAATATGAATAGGCCTGTTTTTCAAATATTTGACAGAGATGAGCTTGTTCCAGATGCCGAAACTATTAAGCACTAGCCAAAAGCTTTTCATTCTCAAGGAAATACTGAAACTGGGCAAATGTTTTATCTCCCAACCTCCTTGAGAAATTGGTCGAGCCAGCGATTTCCAATCCGCGAGATGGAATTTTTTATTGTTTGTAGAGGATCCCCAAAGAAAGGTAAAGATAATTTTTCTGAGATTGTTAAGAATAGAAGCAGGAATTGGAAAAAGGGACAACTAGTAAATAAGAATACTCGAAATGACCGATCTAATAAGAACAAGAAGGCCTCCAATAGATAGCATTCGATTGGTCCAATGGGAAATCCTTTTTTCAAATTTAGTGACAAGCCAATACCAATCTTTTATCTGATAACCTGAAGGCTTCAAATAGCAACCAAGATAAACAAAACCTTTAGTCAGAGAATCAAATCTGTAAGGAATGTGACTAGTTATATTTCGGAGGATATCCTCACCCAAATCATTATGAAGGAAGCTGGATTTATTTATATTTATACTCATACCGGAGGCTTCACAAAAAATATCCAGAATGTCCTTGAAAGCCCTCCATTCCTCAAGAGAGCCAAACCCAAATAAAATCACGTCATCCACAAACAGTAAGTGAGTGAGAGAGAGACGAGACGAAATTTTTATTCCTTTAATCTTACCCTTTCTTTTAGCCTCTTCAATCAAAAGGCTGAGGCCTTCTATAACCAGGGTAAACAACAGAGGGGATAATGGGCATCCTTGTCTGATTCCCCGAGAGGCAGGGAAAAGGGAAGAAGGGGAGCCATTAACTAGAACTGCAAATTGCACTGAAGAGATACATCCCAATATCCAATTCACCCCAACCAAAGGAACTCCAATTTGTAATAGGATAAGACGAACAAAATTCGAGTTAACCCTATGAAAGGCTTTAGACAAGTCTAGCTTCAGGATGAGAGCATTTCTTTTTCTGGCTTTAACAGTGTGTAAGACTTCCTCGGTGATCGCTATGGGATCAAGGATCTGGCGATTTTTAAGGAAACCAAACTGCTGTGGAGAAATGGTAGAATCTAAGAAAGGTTTAAGTCTCAAGGCTGCAATTTTTGAGATCAGTTTGTAACAAAGGTTACAAAGAGAAATAGGGAGGAAATCTGCAAAGCTAACAGGCCTATCAACTTTAGGAATAAGAGTGAGAAAAGTAGAATTGATAGCTGGAGTCACTCTGCCAAGAATCCTAGAAGAGTCAACCATCTTTACAAGGAGAGGGCCCAGAAGGTCAAAGAATGTCAAGTAAAACTCAACAGGCCAGCCATCCAGGCCTGGGGCCTTATCTTTTTTAAAATATTTAAGGGCTCTTTCAACTTCAGAAATAATGATAGCACTCATAAAGGCCTCTTTCTCATCATGATCAATAAAGGAGGGAAATAATCGAATAGCTTTTAGTTGGGCAGCTATGGAGGTCATATTATCATCTTCAAAAATTTTCCTGAAGTGACAGATCCCAAGAGACTTGATATTCGGATCATCCGAGACCCAATCTCCCCTTTCATTTTGTAAAGTCCAAATCACATTATGGTTTTTCCGGGCAGAGGCCACTGTATGAAAAAACTTTGTATTTGCATCCCCATTCGAAGCCCAAGTGATCCGACTTTGTAATCTTGCAGAATAAAGTTCATGATCAATCACCTTTTTAAGTTTGGCCTTGAGAGAATAAAGTCTAAGTTGTTGTTCATCAGGCAATAATGCAAAAGTAGAGGAAGAGAGGAGGGAATTAATCTCTTCTTCCAATAGGACAAAATTATCCTGCATCTTTCTGGTTTCAAGTTTAGTCCAAGATTTAACTTTATCTTTTAAGACCCGGAGTTTAGAAGAGAGATCAAACATAGGATCCATCGGGTTATCAGAGAGGATAAGAGGCCATTCATCTCTTATCATTTTTATAAACTCCTCATTTGTTAACCAGGATTGATTAAATTTAAAGGGAAAAGCACAATCGGTCCGATGATCCTGCCATTCAAGAATGACAGGGAAGTGGTCAGATAAACCACATCTATGGGTCCAAACTCTGTATCTTGGGAGAGAATTGACAAGCTGGTCAAATAATAAAAATCAATCTAGTCTTTTTGAAATACCCTCTTCCCCCATCCTACCATTCCTCCAAGTAGGACCTGCACAGGTGGGGCCCACATCCACCAGATGATGGTCTGAGATAAGCTTGGAGAAGAAAGGACCCAAAGGATCCAAGTGTGCTTTTGACCCCCAAATATCAGAAGCATTTAAAGTAAAGTTTAAGTCACCAGCCAGAATGATATTGGGAAGTGAGAGTAATCCACCAGCAGCTGCAGCATTCCAGAAGGAGTCTCTATTAATATAAGGGCCATAACAATTTATAATAGAAATCTCTATAGGAGAGCTTCTAAAGGAAGCTTTTAGTAGGATACCGGCTGCAGTGTGAAAGGCCTTACAATTTAGAAGTTTAGGATTCCATCCAGAGAGAATCCCTCTAGAGAGACCTTTGGCCTTAATGGCACAGAATTCCCAGCCCGGATAGAGTTTAGAGAAAGCAAACAATGCAGGGTAAATACTAGTCATGGTTTCTTGAAGAAGAATCACATCAGGAGAGAGCGTGGAAATCAAAAGACGAAGGATTTTTTGCTTAGAAAAGCCTCCCAAGACTCTAATATTCATAGTGAGAAAATGCATTAGGGATCAATCTGAACAGGGCTCTATACTCTAAGGACCCTTAGGGGAGGAGAGGAAGGTTGACTAGACACAGCTTTGAGTCTTGATGATAAAGGGGTATAAGGAGCATGAATAGAATCCACTACATCCAAAGAAGGCTTTTTAAATTTCTTTCTTCTTATTGTAACGTTTTCAAATCTAATAGAGTCGAGAGGCAGAACCGAAGGGGATAGGGGGGTCTTCTCTGAAAAGATGTTCAAGGACTTCTGTAAGGATGGATCAGAAAAAGAAGGAGAAGTGACCGGAATGAGTGGGGAAACAGGAGTGGGACCAGACTTTACAAGTGGAGGGAAGTGGGCTTCAGAAAAAATGGGAGAAGGGTGAGCATCAACCTGTTGGCTGTTTGAAATCTCATCCACAGTCAAAAGAGGAGGGACTATCCGAGGAATCTCCATAGGTAAAGTTTGAGAAGGGGAAAAATTGTTCGCAGGAGAGGGTTGAGGGATGGTAGACACAGAAGACGCAGCAATGAGACCCTATGAAGTAGAGATCCTCTCAGCCGCAAAGGAAGAAGGAGAAGAGTTTAAATCAGGAGAAGGAGGAATCTCAGTAAAAGGGACCACAGGAACAAGTTTGGGGGTATCATCAGAAGGAGATGAAAATTCTAAGGATTTAGGGACTGCGTTGACAACTAAAGGATTTCTTTTAACACCAACAGAATCCATAAAATCCAAATCCTGATCCGTAGCGTCATCGAAAAGAGAACACGCATTTTTAAGTTGGTCAATAGAGGGGAAAGGAGAGATTGAAGTACATACCTTATTCTCTATTGATTTAGCAGGAGGAGATTGAAAATCAAGAGAGAAGGAAACTTTACAGAAAGATGTGCAAGCCCAACGTAGATGTCCTATATCCCGACAGATGCTACAACTAAAGGGAATTTCTTGATAATCCAATCGTTGGATGAACAGTCGATCTTTACATAGAATTTCAACATCTGCTGGTAAACCACATGAAATATCAATTTCCACTAGAATTTTTTCCAGTCTCTTATCATAGGAGTTCATAAAGTCCTCATCGAGCACCACAAAATGACCAATGGTGCTTCCCACACCTTCTAGCAAAGAGCGGTTCCAAAGAGGGAAGGGGAGGCCTGGAAGAAGTGTCCACAGGTTCCTTTTTCCTATCCTTTCTCTCGCTGGATCAAAGTTGGCATGCCAACGATCTAAAACCAACGACCCTTTTCCAGCCCTCCAAAGTCGCTTCAAAACCTGGGTGGTGTAGTCATCCTCGAGGAAGACAAACACTATCCAGCTCCGAACAGGAAGGCTAAGTGCTAGTACATAGGAAAGGAAGGGTTTCCAGTTTTCAGTTGCCCAGCTAAACCAGTCTTTTTTGTCCATGGAGGTGTATTCAAGTCATCCAACCAAAGCTCGAGCACATAATGCTTCAACTCTGTCCAGAAAAATATCACGACCGACCACAAAATGAAATTTACCATATAAAGACTTTGTGGGCCTTTGCCTTTCGTTGTCGACGGAAACGAGCACCTGCTAAGTCAACTAGTGGGCCGCGCAACCCATCAAAGTGCTCCGACATAAGGACAGATCCAAATCCCCCAAAAAGATGCTCTCCTAACCGCTAACCCTAGAATAGAACTTTCGCAAACCAGAAACCCTTGAAAAAGAATAATAAAAGTCCAAACCCCACAGTCCAAAAATCAGGGTTCAAATCACCAACGAGTCATCATATGGTGCGAAATCAACACTTAATCATAACCCACGACCCTAAAGATGACAAAGGACATCAAAAAGAGATGACCGAGAAAGCGAAGGTGAAAGGGGACACATGCCCTCAATCGCGATAATCCGGGACAGAAGACCTCTAAAAACAACGGCTGGGACGCAATCATCACAAACACGCAGGAGAAAGGTGGCAGAAACACTGAAATAGCAAAAAATCAAGCCTTTCAAGGATTGAGCCAAAGCTAACTGCTATGTACAGTTCCCACTTGTTTTAACTGGTTGGTACTAATCCTCAGCTAATGAGGAGGGACTCCAGTCGTTGGCTTCAGCTTAATGAGTCATCCATGGAAGGATTTTTTAAATAGGACACAGTTCAAAACAACCAAGAAAAAAACGACAGGACAGCAGGGGAAAACATCATTCAAAGGGCTTAAGAAAAAAAAACAGCACAGAAAGAAGCAGGGAGCGCGACACAGCCTAGGGGTGCCGCGCCCTCCTGTAGGCCGCATCCTGTATACCCTCGACGAAACCCTCACCAAAACCCTCCATCCTCTCCTCTTTGAGAGTGACTTTAAAAGTTATTTATAATTTAATTGTACTTTAGTTAACCTATATTATTTAATAATATGAATTTGATTTGGTGTAAAATCTAAAATTGTTTTTATTATTAACAACTAGTAGAAACATGTCAACCAGTTAGAAGCATTTAGTAAGAGATGGAATGTATATAATGATTTTGGGTTTTTTCATGTGAGCTATTTCAAGAATGATTTTCGTTTTTCCCTTAAATAACATTGATGAGTCGTTATGTTATATATAAATGTTATATATTGTAAAATTTATAATTTTATTTTTCATTTAAGGTATATGTTATAATGTTTTTTATAAACTTTATTATTTTAATATAATAAAAGTAATGAAATATTTATAATATCGTATTTGATGGTATAGTTCTTTTATAACTGTAATGATGAAATTATAAGAAAAAACGTTTGTTAATTTCAAAAATAATGGGACAACTAAATGTTTTTAAAAAAATCTATTTTAATTTAGAGGAAATTAATTTATACAAATATTTTGAAGTTAATTTATATATCAAGGGTCAACCACGATTAGGCTTGGAGGAAATGTTTACTAAGAGCCTATTTTAGTACTAAGAACAACTACAAAGAATAATATCCCTTTTTAATAGCTTGTTATTTCAACTATTCAGCCCAAACCTTTATATTAAGGAAAATGAGAGTAATATCCAAATTGAAAGTAATATACATCTTTAAATGTAATACACCAAGAATTCTTAATCTTTATAAGATATTTAATTTTATGATTTTAAATATGTTTGAGAGAAAGTAAAAAATAGAACAAATGTAATTAATAATTTTTTATTAATAAAATATATTGAAGGTGACATAAATGTAATAGTTATTGAAGAGTGTTTGCTGACCCACAAGAGGAAAATGCAAGTGGTTGTAGCTCTAGATAGAATATGCACCTAAATAGAATATGGTTCTGTTACATGTCAGTTCACTAATCATTCTTATTATGTTTTCAAACAAGATCTTCTTTCTTGTTAGTACATTCTAGCGTGTAAAATCCATATTTATTTATTTATGTATCTCTGATTGGGTTAAGATCTGAGATCGTTATTCAACATTAAAAAATATTAAAAAAAATAAATTCCATTTCATAAATCCCATTACAAATCGGGATCAAAGGATTTATCAATAGGAAATGTGTATAGAATTATATATGCAGTTCATTGTAACCATAAAGTATTTAGCCATTCACATAGTTCTTCGTAAGTTATCAGTTCAATAATTAACTTATTGTCCTCAACTAAATCAAATGTATCTTTCGAGAGCTAGGATTGTTTAAACATCTAGTACCTCCGCCAATTACAAGAGGGAGTTACTTTACCTACTTTGTAGAAAACCAATCAAATCTACATGATACACATACCCTTAAGAAAACTACAATCAAATTAACAGTTATTTATCACTAAATATTCTCAGATCTGATTCCAAGATCATGTTTGGACAACCTAAACATACGGGTATTAAACCCAAGGAAAACATTATAATCAATGCTACAACTTTTTATTTAAAACGCCCATATATCTTCTTAAACATTGAATCCTTCTAAAACCAACGCATGACAGTAATTCCATCCAAGATGTCAGCCAAGTGTCTCTAAACATAAACATTCAAATATAAAAAAGATTCTCACCAGAAATGATTACAATTAATTCATAACCACGATTTCAATTGATGAACATAGGACTAAATATTTCATCTCAAAGATCTCAAAGACCCTATGGGTCGTAGCAAGAATCACAACTTTAAACCATATCAAATATAAAAAATACGATTCATAGCAATCAGGCTATAAGAGCATTCAATGGCATCCACAATGATTTAAAAACAAACTACAAGATCTTAACCAACAAACATCTAAGTGTGGAAAGACTATTTTTGAAAGCTTAATTCAAAAAATTTGAAAGGCAACTCACAATCCGTAATCCGCAATTGTATAAATGCGGAAGGTTATTTCAAAAAAATTAAAATAACCCCCACAATCCGCAATTGCGGAAGGTTATTTCGAAAAGGTTAAAAGGAAACCCACAATCCGCAATCCGCAATTGTTGAAGGATAAATGTGGAAGGTTAATTCACAAAAGTTGAAAGGAAACCCGCAATCCACAATCCACAATTGTGGAAGGGTAAATGGGGAAGGTTAATTCGAAAAAGTTGAAAGGAAACCCACAATCCACAATCCATAATTGTGAAAAGTTAATTCGATAAAAAAATTGAACAAAAACCTGCAACCAACAACCTACAATTGCGGGAGGATCATTGCGGAAGGCTAATTGAGGAAATATCACTACGAAAAGATACTTGTAGAAAGATATAATGCGGGAAGACTAATAAACTTAGAAGTTAGGGAGTGAACAAATAAATGAATTGGAGCCTAATTTTCAGAGCCAAGTTCAACGATTGAGGAAAATTTGAGAGAACAAAGTAAAGTTAAAAATGAGCATTGAACCTTCAAAATTTAACCAACGTAGATCCAAATTCTAGGCTATATCAAGCACCGAGAGGGATCAAATCTCTCGAGGTGCAAACCTCTTCTTAGATATTACACTTAATGAACTATCAACTTTGGTGTGTCCTATGTATAGCCATTCATTTGATTCAAACCAAAAGACGCATCTTTTTATTTAAGGTCCACATATAATATTTTTATTATTGATATTTAATATTATTTATGGCAGACATATATTATTTATTATTATTATTTATTTTTTTAGGAACAAAAATTACAACATTTCCCCATACACGGTTTTAAAACCATATGCGAGGCCCTCCTGCAACCATAGTTGTTTAGGAGGCCTTGCACATGGTATTAAAGCCATTTGCAAGGCCCTCCTAAACCATGTACAATAAAAACATGGGTTCTTTAGGAGGCCTTGCACATGGTTTTAAAACCATGTGTAAGGCACTCATAAACCGTGTACAATAAAACCATGGGTTGTTTAGAAGGCCTTGCACATGGTTTCAAAACTGTGCGTAATGCCAACATTTTTTTGCGGATAATTAAATCTTTTATATTTTTATTGTTTTGTTAGGTAGGAAGATTACAACATCACCCCCATATCAGTTTGTTTTTCTCACCAACATTTATTTTGTCTTAAAATCAAAAAAAATATTTTTTATTAATACAAATAATGTTACATAAAGCTATGTAATGTTACAAGATCTGCCCCATACTAAGATGTAGAGCGCTTCTCAATGCAATGAACTAAAGTTATCTTACAACCAATAAAGATTTTCCATTCCAACAATGTTCATAACATGAACTATGGTTATCTTACCACCAACAAAGCTTCTTCATTTTAACTCATAGTTAGCATTGAGTCATTGGACAAAACCGTAAATTAAAAAGTTTCAAAATAACATCCACTTAATTAAATCCAAACCCTAACTACGAAATATGAATCATCGACCCAAACAAAAACTTCAAAAGATGAATCATCGATCCATACCTACTCCTCCTCTCCTTCTCCTTCTCCTTCACCATCAGACGGATGGGGATCTCGTAGAGAAAACATCGCCGTCTAAGGTTGTCTGGGAAGCCAGAGATGCTCACAGCAACTCCAAAACCTGTAATAAGCATTAAACTTGGTAAATCCAAGCCTACAAATTCAATATAAACTCATGCAACACTAATTAAACATTGACGAGTAACTGAATATTTCTTACCTTCTCAGAATTGACTGTTGCTATCTCTTCCTGCAATGCGCTTATGTCTTTTACTTACACTTTATTCAGTTCAGTGATGCTAGTAATAGTGGAAATTGGAAGGATATTCAAATAATCTATTATTATATATTGAATGGCCTCTTTCATGTACCCAGAAGGATCCTGCTATTCGCAGAAGAAGAAGAACCCGATGAGACATTATCAGCTAACTGGAGACGAGTGTTCATCTCCTGGCCAAAGGTTCATTTCTGCCCTGCTTGGGTAGGGATGATGTACGTATCTCTTTATACAGAGCAACCACTCTTTTTACATAACCCTCCTTGAGATACTTGAAATATATTTAGGACCAATTTTCTCTTTATTTATCCATCGTGACACATGACCCACTATATGTAATTCACCCACTAATAATATTTCCACTAACGCTGCTATAAAACTAGCCTTATCGTAGACCCTAAGAGGCGCAATACCTCCAGACCTTCTGTATGGGGTTCAAAATGGTGAATTGAGGTAGAGTAGATTGATGATTCCGTAGTCATTCAGGCAAGACATTCTTTGGAAAATCTTGCTCCTGCTTTGGTTGGGTGGGAATATATAATAATTAGGGGAGCTTTCCCAACTAATTGGTGCTCTGTGCAACTTTCGTAACTTGATGTGCTACAGCATGCATAGTAGTAACAATGAGTATTATAATATTGGAGTAATGGAAAATTGTTGAAGGGGGTGGATTGTATGTCACGTTTTAGTAAAATGGATTTATCAGTAATCATATAGATTGCATCCATCTTGTTGAGAATTCAAAGATGCAGGGCCATGTTTTGGCAGAATTTTGATGATGGCACCAGTGGGAAGCAGAAGAAAAGTTAAGAGGATATCCACCATTAGAGGAAATTTGGGGTATAAAATGGGCCTTATAAGGAAACGTGCCAACACTAAGTTCTTGTGAGTTGGAATTCAAGAACCAATAGAATTCCAATAAAATAAGTCAACCATAATGTTTGAATTGACATATTTGTCATAAACAAAACTACTTTTTTGTTCGTATTTTTGACATATATCCCTGTGTGTTTACTCAAATTTTGATCGAAAGAGATCATTGGATGTAGAATTTGATTCCACATCCAATGAGTACCCACACTACATACTTTTTATGGACCCCGCTACCCCAAAAACAAGAAATAATTGAAAAAACATGATGATGACATCATCATCACATTTTTTCAGGTATTTCTTTTTTTTGGGGTAGTGGGGTCCGTAAAAGGTATGTAGTGTGGGTACTCGTTGGATTTGGAATCAAATTCCACATCCAATGAGCTCTCCCAATCGAAATTTGAGTAAATACATAGGGAGATATGTCAAAAATACGAACACAAAAGTAGTTTTTTTCTTTTTTCTTCCAAAATTAATCAATATTATTTTATTATTTTAACTATTATTTTATTATTTTCCTTAGGAGGCCCATTTTAGACCTCAAAATTCCTCTAATGGAATTCCTTCCTTGCTTACGCCACGTAGATGACCCGTCGATATTTCTTGTTGATAAGAAGGCTTACATTCATGCTGCAATCTGCACGGTATTCCCTGCCATTGTAATAACTAAAACCCTTGGGATCGATGACCACCACCAACAAAAACCCTGAATCAATTGGTGATAATGCACTTATTTTAGGTTGATTCTAGGTTAATCATATCCTTCTATTTTTTTTTATTTTTTATTGTTTTGTTAGGTAGGAACATTACAACATCTCCCCCATATTAGGAAGTTTTTGTGGCCGACATTTATTTTGGTGGATTATGGCTGACATTTATGTAATGTTATGTAACGTTACATAAAATTACATAACATTACAAGATCTTCCCCGTACTGGGCTGTAGAGTGCCTCTCGGCGCAATAACTCCATGTTATAGTTAATTGAGGAACGAGATATTTTAATACAAAAAAATCACATGTAGGTTGAAGATGATATTGTTCCCTTATCAAACATCTACATTGCACAAGCGGTCATCTAGCAGTAAAGTATGTTTTAGTAACAGAACACAAACTATGACAGATTCTTTTAACAGCATGTATGTACATTAATGATGTGTCTATAGATATATATGTTATATCAAAAAAAGAATTATATGGATTTTTGAGATGTGTAACATTAAAATATTATTTTTCTTTCACTAGATTTATAATTTTGCAACTTTAATAATAAATATACTATAAAAAAATATTTGCTAGAAACCAAAATTTTCTCAAACTACAAATACTCCAACCAGTTAGATAAAGAGAGGGACATTCAGAATACATACTTGAACCAAAGAATTAACTTATAGTTGCACATTTGAAGCCACCGGGATGCCCATCGGCAGTAGCACCTGATAAAAGCACGTGTGTGGGGGAAACCACTCTCATCTCAACCAACATCATAGTCACAGACTGAGATCCCCTGAGTCCTCACTTAGCAATATCAATCCAAACAAAAATATCATCATTAATGATATACCCACAACCTCTCAAACATCTATTTCTCCAAATCCAAATATTCATGAGGAAGAGGTACATAGAAGGAGAAAAATGAGCAAATCCAAAATCACATAGTTTATACTATTAAAATTAAGAGAGATAGCCCATGTCTAGTTCTCCTCCTAAAGGCTGACCTTTCTTCCATTAAGAATAAAAATAGTGTACCTAGATCAAAACGAACTTTCCTATATTATAGCTTAAACAAAAAATATAGTATTGCCAAAAATATATAGTATTGCTAATATAACCTCAAGTTTGAAGATTAAAACTAGCATTCCTCTATTATTGATTAAACAAAAAAGTATCATATTGCTAAAACAATGATAGCCTCTTATGAACATCATGTTGAAGTAGTACAACTATATGACAAATTTAGCAAACCTTAATCCAACAAAGTATGAAACTTTGGATTTATAACAATAAATATCAAAAGTAAATCATACAAATGGGAGCACTCAAGAGAAATAGAGAATGTGTGAATGAACCCAAAATTCTAGTAGGGAAAATTTTAAGATCCATACTTAACATTGGTGAATATTACTTATTCCTAAACATTGGTGAATCTTGCTGATTCCTAAAATTATAACAATAAATATTTTAAAGATATTTTTCTAAAAGTATTCAAACTTCTATATATATATATTGCAATTTATTGAGTAAAATACTTTTATCCTATATAATTTGGGTGAATTGTTTTAGAAACAATGGAAATTGAAGAATTGATTTTTGGAAAAAAAGACATAGAATATCACCCCATACGAAAACTTTAGCCCATAATATTTTCCATAAATGTGAGAGATATGGTTTCCATTGAATAAATAATCAATCACAATATGAATTACTATGAATTTATTTGTGTATTTCCACACAACTCATGATATTGGGTGTCTCCCTACATGAGGGGGTTAAGGGAACACATACATCCTTAGGATGACCATTGTAACTTAAGGTAGTGTAAAATAATGTTGACTATTGTGATGTGTTTAATCTTGCAAATTAAAACAACAATAATATAAGCAGAGATAACAATGCCTAAATCCAAATATTACACTGTAAAATAGCTTAACAAACAAAATGCATATTTGAAATGCAATATAATAAGACTCTTGTATTAAGATATTCAAATAGGGAAGCAATGTTCATATACCTGTTAAGGTGATGTGACCTTTCACTTCAGTAGAGCTCTAATACAATAATTCTAGACAAAGCAATTCATATCATTCTAGCTCTTTAAATAGCTTTCCATTATAAAAAACCCTAACTACTTAACATGGACAAACAATTAATAAGTATCAACTTCCTATTGGGACATGATTAATAGAGACTCAATTTACATTGATTGTTGACAACCAACTACTCAATCATTTTCGAGAAAGTTTGTTGTATAAATTACTTGATTAACTCCCAAAGCAAGGGGTTAGGGTAGGGCCCTAACATGCCCTCCATCATCAAAAGAAGATATTCCCTTAATATTTAAGGTACAAAAAATTCTTTATTCAAATAGCAGTTGGAATTTTGTCAAACTTCGATGAAGTCTAGTACTTCGACTACTTCTACTGTGTCAATAGGTTCAGCATCAACTTCGATAAGTCCGAACCTCGACACAAACACACTTGACAATACCGATAGTTTTCTCTATGGACATACAACATCTTGAAATGCCTTGTTGGCACCAACGACTATCGAATATCGATAGAATGAATCTGTTTCCTCCAATTGTCTATGACAGTTGAACTTCTTAATCGTTATAACTTCTTGTAACTGAATGTAACAAGTAGTCACCGAAGCATTTCAACGTTCTTTATAAACATGTACATTCTTGTAACAATCAACCATCTTTCATGAAGAAGTAATATAGAAATTGGTTAGAATTCTTGCATATTGTTTGTGTGCATACTTTCTGTGGATATAGTGTATCTCTTTCTTTAATTGTTATTTTTCAAAGATTATGCCATTACAGTGCTCGACTCATTCAGTCGACTGTTGTCCCCAGTGTGCACCTAGGAACGACCTGGATCATTGGTATTAGAGCCTAATCTTGTCCATAGCTTAAGTTAGATTCAACACTTCAATCGAGGTTATTTAACTTATTCTTATTCAAACACGCTCAAAAACTCATCAAAACAAGTAGACACTTCCTTCGACTTCAGAAAACATGGCCGAAGAAGTAGACAACAAACATGCAACCGACGAGATAGAGCAACTCATAGAAAAAGTATTAGCTCTCCAGGGGACCGAAATATTCTCCTAGTTCAGTGAGATTCTCATGCGATTTGCTTTGAAATCCGGGGAATCCTCAACATGACCTTGCTTCGATAAAACCATCCCCTTCAAAGTGCAAATGAATCTGGACATACCAATTATTGAAGGAAATATTCACGTGGAATCTGTCGATAATTGGGTACAACAACTAGAATCATACTACTCCATGAATCAACTCTCCAATGAAAAAAAAATAACCATTTCATCCTTAAAGATGTTGACCTCCGTACACTGCTAATGATACAATTGATCGACAAAAATGGAAAAATAAGGATACCTCATAGACACAAGGGTACAATTTATCGAGTATGTTCGAAAGGAGTTCTACCCACCCAAATATCTTGAAGAAAAATATAAGAAGTGTCAATAGCTAAGGAAATGGAAATACCAGTCAGTACAGAGTTACACCGATGCGTTTTATCGACTCACGACTAGACTTGGTGTCCAAGAATAAGAGAAATTGTTTATTTTGAAGTACATCAACATTTTATCCTCGTACATTTAGGAAGAGATGTATTTTTATGACTGTCAGTACACTTGCGGATGCATTTCATTAAGCCAACAAGCTTGAAGCTAAACAAAAAGGAAAATCATGTTTCGCAAATAAGCTGATGGGTCGAACATCCGACAAGAATTCATAGGTAGATTTTGGCAAGTTAAATAATGCTTCTCAGCTAACTCCGCCAAAGCCTCTTAGCAAAGATCCACATTGCACAACCTATCATTTTAGCTGTAAGGTTTGTATAAGAAATTGTACAATCTATAACATATATATTTATACTATACCCGCTAAATACATGTGGAAACATTAATGATGTGTATATAGATATATGTTATTAAAAAAATTATGGATTTTTTAGGTTCATGATAGAATGGTATCAGATCCAGGTTACAACACTAGGCCTGAACCGAGCCAACACTAAAAATGTTAAAAAAAACTAGAATGCTTATTTCATTTTTATTTTTTGGTTTGATTCTCTTACAAAACAGGAAGAGAAGGACAACTTTATTTTTGTAGGAAAAATATGGAAGAAGTAGGGATGTCTGTAGAAGAAGAGTCTCACCTTATAAATACTATAAATAATGAAGAGGGTAATCTAAGGGATGGTGAAATATGGGTAAACCTTAATGATATTCAAACTAATAACCCATATGATCTGCAAAGAACTAGTAAAGAACTAAGATCCGAGTTAAAAATAAGTAGGGATGATAATGAATGAATCCTGAAATCTCAAGAAGAACTAAATAATATTTTACTAGCTAAAATACATATTGATGAAAAAGAGAAAAACAAAGAACGTGAACATAGTATGCCAAAAACTACACCTTACAAATGTAAGGCAATAAACCTAGAATTTTCCAATCATGCAAATGGAACTTACAGTGAAGAATCAGTCAAACATCACATAGAAAAACAACAAGATTGTACTGAAAGTAGTGATGATAATAAAATGAAAAAAAATTGCATACCATATGAAGATATTTCTGGGGAATTAAAAAAATTAAAACACCTATGTTTAATGGTGAGATTGATAAAGGAGAAGAGGTGGAATCCTGGTTGTCGAGAATAAAGAAAAACTTCCAAATCTATAATTACTCCGATGAATTGAAGGAGAAAATGACCATTTATTTTAACTTGAAAAGCAGATATATGGTGGGAGGATATAAATAAATAACATTCAGTTTAGTCAACTCAAAAGTTGAGTCCCAAAACTGGTATCGTTATCATCAATAGCCGAGTAATAAAACACAAAAAACTTAACTTCAATTTAAGATATTAGAGACCCTATGGGTCATGCCAATAAACAAAAAAAACACCGTAATTACAGGGTCATAAGTCCACATTGTGGTTACCCAAATTTATACAGAGGCAGAGCCTCATTAAACCATTCAATTATAACCATCGATCCCAACACTCATATTTATTTAAACAAAGGTGCAACCATAAAACAAAGTGTAACATTTCCCATGGCTATAATACCATCAACGATGGTAGCTGAAGGGTTTAACAACATACAACAAACAAACAAATATACACAATGAACATAAAAAAATGATATTTCGATATTACACAACTGATGTATGGCATTCCTTTCTTTTCGAATAACACACACACACACACACACACACACACATATATATTAAAGAGTGGCTGTAAGACCATTGTTGATGACTTATATAGTAAAATCGAAATCCCAACGTTAAGAATGGTATGGGAATAAAACCCAGCAAGGGCATCCAAACCCTACCACGGTCAAATCCAAGCAATCTCAAGGCATATGGAAGGCCAAGAGACAGGTGACTCGGATCCACATCAAGGAAAACTCCAAAACTATTTGTCATTTTGCACACATCCCAATGTACGCAGGTTTAATGGTCAAATCCATGTATATACGCGAGAATAGGTTTAAAAGTCATGTATAACAAATAATGCATGTTTTTGGGGATGATCTTGGAAACATCAAAGGTACAAAAATGGTCCATGGGGTCTAAAGAGTCTGCAAAGGGACAGGGAAGGCCATAAAGGTGTGATCCACCATGTNTAATGCGTGAGGTCAGATGGGTCATATGATGCCCAAAATACATTATAATTCCATCCCATAAGTGGAGTGATGAAGAACCGAGTGGAAGAACCAGCCATCCAACAGTACAATACAATGATCAAACTCTACACATAACTACAAGTAGATATAGTAGTCTCGGATACATAAGAGTACAATGGCCATGAATAGGCATGATACAAAATATGACATGTGTGGTCATCACGACGTACAATATAGATAGATTAGAATCTCCATGATGAAGATATATAAAGGATCATGATCTCCATAAAGGCTAAAGATATATAATGGATCAAGATCTTCATAATGGCTGGAAATATTTGACATACATTGGAATTAAGTCACGAGAGTTGAAATCTCATGAACACTAGCATGATCAAGGAGGTAGCATATATGAAATGCCACCAATATGGAAGGTCTTCTACACAATACACTACGAGTACATGTCCTAATATGTGAATAAAGGTGTCGAGGTCGAACATAGTAGTCCATCATTTGATTACTAGTCATTGATGTATAATGTTAACAAACACAAGATCACCCATCGATAATAAAAATGGGAATCAATGTACTAGAGTGCAAACTAACACATGTGAATAAATGTGTTGAGGTCGAACACTTGAGAGGATCCATTGATTAACGGACATTGATGTATTCCCAAAAAATGTCGATGTCGAGAGAACCTGCCACTAATGACAGCAAGTCTGAAGGCACTAAAAAATGACTCTAGATTCCTATCCCAGAATAAATGATATGAATTCAATGGGATGAAATCCACTGGAAGGAGGGCATTAATGTATCCCTCATCATCCAACATGAGGTACTCAATAAGGCTGTATAATGTGGAAGGAATTGATCATAAAGTGCATGAACCAGTATCAGTACTGGGAATGGCCGACATGCAAAGTCAAGAGAATTGAGGAATCGCCAACTCAGGTTTCAAATTCCTTTGAACAAGAGCATAAAGGAGAATGGTGACTGAATATAGGCAACATAGACTTGATATACAAAACTGGGACATCTCTAGGACACAGGAGGCATCAACAGAGGCTCCATAGGGAATGGAAGCTTAATCAGTCGGTGGAGATAAACTCCGAGAAACGAGTACAACTCCTAAAGTCAAACTATTAACCAAACCAATGGATGTGATATATAGTGCTTTGTTTAAAGGTGACATGACTCGAATGCTACCGAAGATAACATCATTTCTTGTCCAACTTTTTGGTTTTTTTATTTTTTGGAATTTTTCAAATATTTTGAAAAGCTTGAAAAAGAAAAAAAGTTCTTTATAGTTGAAGACTAGGAGGAGACGAGTGTCAATGGGAAAACAAACTAGTTCCAAGTATCGGAACATACCTATGCTCAATGCAAGGACACATGTACAGGTTAACGACACTCGGGGCAAAGTCCCCTCCCGATAAAAATGGGGAATCAAGCTGCAAAGGATATATAAAATGGCTCTACATGGCTAGACATGAGACAAGCTTGGGCTATATGGCTGATAATCAAAGTCAGGGAAGCCAGCATAAGGCTCAATGAGGTAGGAAAAACTTATGATAATGCAATTACAACTTGACATAAGGGAGTCATGAGGACAAAGGCTATCAAAAATATCAAGAGGAGTATGAGGCTCTTGCGCAAAGACATGGCGATACTATACAAAGGACTCCCAAACTCTAAAGGAAAAAATGTCAGCATGGGCACCAAATGAAACAAAGGAGCTAACTAGGGCACCCATGTATGGTCAAGCTCTACCATTCACATCATGTTACTTCTGTAACAGCAAGAGTGTTCCCCAACAAGATAGAATGGGTTCGTACCTAAGATTATAATGAAATGGTCATAAGGTCATGCAAAATGCACATGGATATGAAATCTAACCTATATGCCAGTTTAGACATAATACCTGAAAGCAGCACAAACAGGTCAAAACAATGGTTGAAACGGTGCTCAAAATGGACTCCTACATCATCATATTAGTCCAAAATGGTCGAAAATGGTAAAAAATGGTTCAGTAGAAAATTTAAAAACAAATCTATAAATAGTAAAAAATTCAAAAATTAGATATTTGAAATTTTTACCCATTTGAGCTCAGAACTTCAAACACGAATTTCGGGAGCTTTGTCTGGCAAAATTCGACACCGTTTGTTCTAGGTAACTTCTCATGTCCTCCTCTTCCATTTTCATGTAAAGTTTTTCAATTTCCATGGTCAATTTTTGACTTTTAGGCCACCCTAAATTGGTCATTTCGGCCCATGTGGAAGTCGAGGCTTTTTCCATGTATATGGCTGGCTATACATGGAAAAACCTCCCAAACCCGTGTACATATGCCACTGTTTTGCAAACAGTCGCGTATGTGGCCATGCACATGGTTTTTTAAGGTATATATTGACCAAAAATTATTTTTAATGTGCAGGATGGTTCTAGAATGGAGGTAGAGGGAACATGAAGATGAAGAAGAGGATTTTCGGGGTGATTTGATGGCTCAACAAGCTCTACGTGCATGTGGGCTATACAAGTTTTGGTGTCTTCGTAGCCTGAGGGCCAAACAAAGACTCCTACAAATGCTAGTAGACTACTGGGATCTAGACTCAGAGTCTTTCCATATCGACAGAATGTCCCTCACTATAGAGGTGGAAGACATATACTTCATTACTAGATTGTCCCGACGGGGAGAGGTGGTGACCCTATGCTCTCGAAGGCCCGGAGGTGGCCTCACCATTGATGAATACATTACAGTATATTTGTTTCCAGACATAGAAAAGGTTGGGAGTCAAATCCCGACAAAATCCATCCAAGTGCTAGGAATGAAGGCCATACTATTGGCACTCGGTAGGATAGTTGGTCTAGCATCACTCCACCAGGCCTCACCTCCATTGATGTTCTATGTAGTAGAGTGCATGATACCCATAGTTTACGATTGGAGCACTGTGCTATTAAGTAACATGAAGCAACAACTCAGCGAATGCAAGATGGGTAGGGTACGAAACCTCAGTTTCAGAAGTATACTGAGCACGTTCTTCTTTGAGCCTGTTCCGGGGCTAAGACCTAGAGTTGACGTTCATCCTCACAGGGTTCAAGATCCAACCCAATGATGTTGGGTATATGCTATGCACAGACTGGGTGGAGGTAGGGTGTCTAACCCCTATCAGATGATTATCCCTATGCAGGAATATATTTTCAGGGAGATCTTGATATGCCCCTACCACCAAGAGCAGGATACGGTGACATTGGTAATGAATCCCAAACCTTCTTTTTAATTTTTTTTAAATTATTAATTTTGTTTTTGTTTTTTGATATATAGACTCAAAAGACATGTTTTGGTGTGACAACACATAGTGACAAGCTGTCATATGTATGCAGATGTTGGACCATGGTGACCTGATGGCTTCCCTCATCATAGACGGAGGGGAAGAGGAGATGATATCATGGGTGTGGATGTAGAGTGGACGCTCCAAAGCATCCACACAAACTTTGTACGATTGACACACCGAGTACCCATGGCACAAGTAGAGGACATTCCTGAGGCCATGCAGCATCAAGTGGTTGGAGTACCACGATCATGGGTTCGTTTATTTCGACAATTAGCTAGAGCCATGGTGTGCCATGATTAGAACCCCCCTCCTCCTCCACCATAGGCTTAGATACCTAAGAGTGATTCATTTTTGTACTACCATGTATTATATTTTGGTGGCTCGGAAGCCCCATTTTTGTATTATGACACTTATGTATTATGACGTCAGATTTTGGATTTTTAGTGAAAAACTTTTATGATGATCGATTTTATTTATTTACATGTTTGTAAAAATGTATGTTTGTGATGTGCTTATGGTTTATGAAACAAATTCCAATCTAACACATAGTTAGCATATGAGTCAGCAACTTGATTAAAAATTCTTGGAACATGTATGTATGTTATGTTGTCAAATTGTCNTTGTAATAATGTCAGATACCTAATATGATACAAGCCATTAAGCTGTGACACTACTAACTGTGAATCAAGACATACCTCAAGAGAGAGAACACCATGTGAAATGTCATCCTGTAATAGCTCGATAACGGAGCTATACCCAGCAACATTGTTTGAAGAAGGCCATAAACATACGCCTCCTGAAGACAATACCTGACCCGTAGGAGTATAAATCACCTAAGAAGCAGAGGTTGAGTGTTGAGTGTGGTGGCTAGCACCATCAACAAATCCTATGTAAGCGGAAGACTCCATTAACATCTTCCATAAGAAACAAAAGCTAATCAACAAAACCGATCACCATAAGAAAACCTAACTATGCCAACAACTGTACAATAATATATCATGCATAGTACATTTTAAGATAGAGCCCTTTTCTAGGCTCCTCCAAGGCTATCCCTTCATAATCCACCAGCTCATAAGTGCTCTTCTCTAACACACGTTTGACCACATAAGGACCATGCCACATGGGATTAAACTTCCCTACCCCCAATGGTTCTTTGGGTTGATCCCACAAAAGGACCAAATCTCCTTCACTAAACCTCCTCGGATGGACAGACTTATCGTATTGGACCTTAACGTAATGCTTATTTACTTCTAGAGCCACTAAGGCATCTTGGCACTACTCATCAAGCTACTTTAAGTGGAACAAACGTTCCTCCAATGTGGAAGTTTCTGGTAAAATATCTATAGCTAGCTTCAATGAAGGGATTTCGCATTCAACCAGCAAGACAGACTCCACTCCATGTATAAGCTGATATGGAGAATAAACGGTGGCAGTATTAATTGTGGTCCTATAGGCCCACAAAGCAAGATATAACATGATATGCCAATTCATTTTTCTTTGTTCTATGGTTTGTTGGAGAATGGAATTAAGTGATTTGTTCACTTCTTCAACCTGCCCATTTGCTTGAGGGTAATAAGAAAATGAGTGCTCTTGATTATACCCTAACTTTGAGGCCAACTCTTCCATCATTCGATTCTGAAAGTGCCTACCATGGTCAGTCACAAGCTGTTTTGGAATATTGAACTGAGTAATCATTTGGTTGAATACGGAATGCATGGCTGTCTCACTGTCATATTTAATCATGGGCATAGCCTCATCCCATTTCGTGAAGTAATTAATAGTCGTTATAATATGATGAGGCCCCCCAGCCGAAGCTGGGTTACAATCCATGAATTCAAGGCCCCACTTGGTGAAGGGACCGGTGGTGATAATCAGAAGTAACAGGGAAATATGTGGGCACATATTACATGAAAACACCTGAAAAGGGTGACACTTCTTGATCGCATTGACACAATTTTTAAAGATCGACAACCAAAAATATCCCACTCTCAATATTTTTTGGGTTGTAGAAAGCCCAGATAAATGAATACCACATGCCCCTCTATGGAAATCATTCAGCACAACCTCAGCCTCTTCATGGGTTAAACAATGACATAAAATGGAAACTGCCCCCACGGTGGTACAAAGTGTTATCCACTATAAGGTAGTTCTTAGATACGTGAATGCTCATCCTGTGAAAGGTGAGTAGGGACCTTCAACATTTGTAAATATATGAAAATATCCCCATACCATGGATCCAAAGTTGAGATAAGAATAATATGCTCATTGACAAACGTATCCTCATAAACCTCCTCCTCCTCCTCACTTGGGAAATCAGAAATGAGCTCCACAAAAATTAATGATTTCTTCAATTTCATCGAAACAAACTCGAGATCGAATTCTTGCAAAATAACAATCCATTTATTATACTTTCCCATGATCATCCATCTAGTGAGGATGAACTGAAATGGATTGACATAAGCTACCACCAAGGTCTCGCGAAGGAGAATGTAGTGTCTCAATCTCTGAACTGCATGAACTGTAGATAGGGCAAGTTTTTCCACATGGGAATAATGGATTTCTGTATCTATAAGGTTTCGGCTAAAATATTATATGACATGCTCATGGAGCTCCTCATCCTCCTAAACCAAAACCATACCAATCGTATCCATGGACGCGGCCACATAAATCAAAAATTAATGGCTATAGTCGGGTGGAATAAGCACAGGGGCATGATGCTAAGTCTTGCTTAAGAGCATCAAAGGACTCCTAGGCTCGCTCATCCCAGCAAAAGGTAATTTCATTCTTTAAAAGATGCATATAGCCTTTAGTCAAATTGGCAAAGTTAACCACGAATCTCCATAAGAAATTTGCCATCCCTTGCAAACATTGAAGATGGCTAATATTTCTCAAGGGAGACAATTGAAATATTTCCTCAACCTTTAAGGGATAAACTCTTATACCATCCTTGGAAACAATGAATCCTAGCAAGCGACCAGAATTCATGCAAAATATGCACTTATGTGGATTTAACCTAACCTGGTAGTGGCCGCATCTTTCAAAGACTAATCTCAAATGGTAGGGATGACACACTCTCAGCCGAGAATGAGCAGCAAAGTCATCCAAAAAGACTTCAATAATTTATTTGAGATCGTGAAAAATCAAGGTCATATCCCACTGAAATGTGGATCCGGCATTTTTAAGACCAAAAGGCATCTTTCAATATGCAAACGTACCCCAAGGACAAATAAATGCAGTATTGCGTTGATCCCTGGGTTTGATTTGAATCTGATTATATCTAGAAAATCCATCCATAAAGTAAAATACCTCGCTTCGTGTGCACTGATCCAAAATTTGGTCAATAAACGGTATGGAAAAATTATCCTTAGGACAAGCACGATTTAAATCATGGAAATTAGTACATATACGGATCATTCCCTACTTCTTATCAACCGAAACGATGTTTTAAACCCACTCCATCAAGGGAACGAGATAGATAAAACCAACTTTTCACAGCTTCTCTATCTCAGCCTTAATCGTTGGCGATTTTCTATGATTCCCCACATGCAAACATTGTCAAATAGGCTTCGCATTTGCATAGGTCTTAATTTCATGTTCAACAATATGAGGGTCGATACCTGGAATTTCCTCGTATGACCAAGCAAAGATGTCACGAAATTCTTTGAACAGCTCAGTATACTACTGAGTCTCAGCATGGGAACATTCTGCCCCAATATAGACATTCTCAATCCTGCCAGGATTGCGAGAGATGTTGATAGGAATAGTAGGTGATATATTCGCCATGTTCCCATCAACCATCTAACCAGGAGAGCTTAATGGAACCACAAGGATACCAATCCTCTCGCTAAGAATCTCCCTAAAGTCGTCATGCTCCAAATGGGCAAGCTAAGGAATAAAATAAGATCTATGATGTAACTCTTCCCAAGGTGGCTCAACCCCAGACATGGCCTCAATAATAGCTTCATTTGATAGAATAACACTATCAAGGAAATCATGTGCATGAGAGGACTCAACCGCCCATGCAGGAAGGACATATGAGTCCTCCTCCTCCATCTACGAAGATGAAGGACTAGGATTTGCAACACCATCAAGATTTGCTTAATATGCAATCATTGCTGCAGGCAATGACACATCTGTTTCGATAGGTTTGTTTGAACGAATCAGTGTAGGAAGAATCCAAGGATCTTCCATATGGGTAGTATCAAAAGACACCGAATTCAATGAAGATGAATCCCAATCGAAACTAGATCTGATCATAAATATGGGTGAAAGACAACTAAATGTCCCCATAAGGGATGGATACATGCCTACACCCACACTCCCAGTTGTCAGCTGAGAATGATCAATAATCAGGATAGAATCTCCCGACGATGCACTAACACTCATATTTTTGAATGATGTCTAATCAATCGTAACAATATTCCCATTAAATGGAAAGCATACAACTCGAAACAGAGAAGAGGCTACGGCTTGCATACTATACATCCAATTTTGACCCAGTAAAATATTGTAATCAAGGGGCACATCAACCACCTCAACCTCGATCGTGATAGTCTTCCCTCCCAAATGAACCTTAAGAGAAGGAAGAATTTAGTGCAGCCAAAACAATCTAGGATCAAAGGCAGTCAACATGGTAGCTGATTTAGACAAGTCAAGAGAACCCAAACCCTTCCAACACGACAAAGACATCATGGAAGTAGCACCGTCTTTGTCAATCGCAGTGCGTTTGATGGTCATGTTAAGACATTCTACATGAATCAAGAGAGACATGTAGTAAGGCAAGCGAGGCTGTAGTCTTATGGTTTCAAATTTGATGACGGAAGAAGAGTTATTATCATTCACCCCAATACTAGAAATCAAAGCTTTCCTTTGTGAAGGACAACTTTGAATAACTTCAAGCACAAACATCGCACAAGGAGTTTTGCCCAGATCCTCGACAACATAATAGTTCTTGGTGGCTTAGGCATTAGGGTTGTGCCCCGAATTCTTTATGACTCCATTAGGAATGCAAGGTGGAATATTAGGTTTATCCATAGGGTTTTCAATACAAAAAGGGCTCTCGGTAGGAGGAGGTTCCTTCCCAAGGTCTGGTTGTGACGAACCATAGTGTTTCGCACGAGTCACAACCTTAGTATCATGCACCATGTTGATGCACCCATGACTAGTACTGGTTTTCGACCGATTTTGATCTCTACTCGATGCAGAATGAGGATCATGGGTCCTCGAGTTCATATTTTGATTATGGGATAAATGATTTGTCAGCATAGTTGGGCCCTGTGCTGTGAACCTCGAGGCATCTTCCATACGAGGGCACAAGTGAGTAAGGTGGTCATCCTTACACAATTTGCAAGGAAACTTAACCTTACGTTTAGAATTCTTTTGCCGTCCAGTAATATGGTCGTTCTTGTCATTAAAATTGGCATTTTTTTCTGGTTCCCACCCTTACGATTTTTTTTACCCTTTTTCTTATTCCTTCTGGGCTACTGGTTTCCTTTCTGGTCTGATGATTACACAGAATGTACACTCATTGTTTGGGTGGGTTGAGATGAGGTCGTGGCTTGTCCCAGAGTAGATTTATTGATAGAAAATTGAATCACTTGTTTCACAACCGAATCTGCAGGTTTGGTACATGTACAACCCACAATGCCATCGGCATGTGGTCCAGGATTGATCTTGGGATCAAAACTAGAATGCAGAGTGTTAGGTATGATGTAATATAATAGTCCAGATTGAACATAAATCAAATCCAATTCCTGTGCCCTAAAATTTTCTTGTTCCTTGTTCTGAACTCCGGATGTACAAACATCCTTCGCGATGTAAGGTAGTAACAATTTAAGGAACTACTCAAGGAGAAACTCCGGCGGTATGAAAGCTTTAATCAACCTCTTTTGTCTATGCCACTCTTGGATATGGTCTGAGAAATGTGTGGCTTTATCCTGCCAAAATGTCGACAAGAGTTCCATACCACCGTTGTAACGCACTGGTAGCTGGAAGTGATTGAGGAAAGTCATAGCAAGATCATCAAACAAAACAAATGCCCCCCTCGGTAACTCTATGTTCCATTTCACTGCAGACCCAGTGAGAGTGCATTGAAATAGCCTTAAGAGGATTGAGTCATCATGTAAGGAGTTAGAAGAGCACCAAAGGTGAAAGGTAGTGACATGTTCACTAGGGTCTTCTCCTTCTTTTCCCTCAAATTTTGGAATGTCTGAGGGAAGCTTGGTAGGGAAAACTGGCCAAGTCGGGTCATGAGATACTGGATCATTCATTAGTCTTTATAAGTCAGGTAAATTTAGCGTTGCGAGGAAAGGGAGACTAGGTTGAGCCGGTCTATGCCACGCTTTGTGATAGTTTTGGTTCATATAAGGCTGACTACTATAAATACCATGGCCTTGGCCATAATAATCCTCCTCCCGTTTGACCCGTGTAGGGTGGCATGGAAGGATTATGATATGGTGTACATTGACTATTTGGTGCTACAAATCCATAATTAGAGGATTAAGAGGGTTGTTGATACGTGTACCCATAAGGTTGATAGCTCTATCCATACTACGGTCCATAATATTTTCCATGAGAAGCTCCATAAGATGTCCCATGGGATATACCATGAGAAGCTCCATACGTAGGGATATGGGGAACTCCTTGCGATGGACTACAAGACAATCCAAAAACAGGAATATGACCTCCTGAGACAACAGGAGATACTTGACTCTGACATACTACTGTGTAGGTAGTCACAATACGAACATGACTAGGAGCAACATTCCGACCTGAAGGACAACATGAATGCGGGGGAGGAAGGGTTGTAAAAAATGCATTCGAATGAGTATGAATTGAGGACAAAGGGACATGTGAAGGGATATAAGTGGTATTCGCTATGGTCACTTGTCTTGGTTCTGGTATCCGCATATGACTACTAACATTAGGTCTAGGATGGGCACGTGAGTTAGCTTCCACCGTCGGGATGGAAGGTGCAATGTGACTTCCGCTCCAATCTCTCCACATGGAAAGGAATAGGAGTGCCCCCAGGCATAGTGCTAGGTTTAATTTTTTACTCGGCTTGATGTGTCGGATCATGCGCAGGGATATCAGGCATGCCATAACTAACATGACTAGTGCTTGTGGGTTCATGGTGAGTCTTGTCGCCCAAAAACCAATACCGGTGACCTATGAATGAGGGATCATAACCGGAGTGGGAAGGTATATCTAGTGAAGGATAATATACAGGAGTAGGATATTCCTCCCCAACCTCTTGAGGTGGAGAAGACATTTCAGGAATATTGTCCTCGTGATCTCCCATCGTGTGTGAATCAATGTGAGAAGTAGTCCTCATGGAATTTTTGTTTCTTTCTCCCAAAGGAAGAGGAGATGTGGAAGGATAAATTCCTACTAAATGATGAGACCAGTGAAGTGCCGCACCTGAATCCACAATGACTCAAAAAATGAAAAATACTACTTCTAATTATGCAAACCCTACGAAAACTAGCGTTCACAGAGCATACACCTACACAATGTAAAGCCAAATCACAAGCAAGCAAGGGTAGGATATGTGAGCTCCCGAATGAAGCAGATATGTCTCACCTAGGAGAGGCTTGAGACTCCTATGCACAACAAGTAGAGGTTCGTAACCAATTATTGTGGCCCTTATCTTTAATGCATATAGCGACTGTGCTATCCGACCCCAACCTGGCTGGGACACCCACGGAATAACCTCTGCAAAGTACCCCCTCGATAACCTAGGTATGGAAAATAAGATCACCTCAATATAATCAATGCTCAGGCAGGCATTCGCAGGTGGTATTGACCATATTGGCAAGGTAGGAAAGCCTGAAACTCCAGAAAAAGCTCCCAGATATGAATACAATCCTAGAAATATTTTTGGTGCTACTCAACTATGACTAGGGGTCATCCCAATCAATAACCACTCACACTACCTCGTGATTAAATCCCTTGTAAGAGGAGGATCCTTAGAACACTAATTATACCAAGGAATTTCACACTCTCACCTGGACAGACACATACATGTTTTTGTTTATTGGTCTTGGAGAATTTACTCACAATGAACTATTCTAAGACCCTAAACTTCTAATCTTGTTGGTGTACCCTATAAAATAAAAGAGTGTAATTCATTTTATTATGCGTTGATTTTAATTGGCTTATTACTCAAAAGGGTAAATGATCATGCAACTAATGGTGTTATGATGTGACAAGAAGCAAAATCCACACCTAACAATCAATGCAAATGCATTATATCAAATGAAAAATGGGGTATGCTACTACATGAAATGCAAAATTTTCCTTCAAGTGAAAAATGCAATCATTCCTATATGAAAATATGACTAATACTTCTGCAAGCAAACCTAGTGCAAGTACCATGCAAAATGCAAGATGCAATGATGCATAATGATGCAAAGAAGCAACTATTTTTGTAATTTTTTGAATTAAAATGACATAATAAAGAAAAATAATGACTCTACCATCCACAGAATCTGCAAGCACTATCAAACAACACCCACACAAAGCACTAAGGAAAAAGAGACCTAATGCACTAATCCCAAAACAAAAAATAGAAAATCCAATCACAAGAACATTCTTATAAAATTCAACCTCAAAAGCATCTCTAGTCAGAAACATAGGTGTATACAGACTCTAGAAGCATCCGAGGAGACTCAAAAATCATCAAAACTCACCCAACAACACTTAATCTTCTCCTAAAAGGAAAAACTTAGGGCATATAGGACCGTGTGTAGAAAAACCCGCGTATATACGCGGAAATCCCAGTAAAAACCGCGTGTACACACGACTGTGAAGCAAAAACTCACATACATGAAGAAAAAGAGATAAAAGAAAAGGTAAATAGACAAGATGAGACAAAATTTACTCCTACGAGACACTACTAGGAAAACATGCCCCTAGACCCGACTCAGAAATAGAGAAATCAAAGCAATTCAAGAACATTGAATGCTGATAAAAAACCCCCCAAGGAAATGACTAGGAACTCCCCAGTAATGTCGCCAATTCTGTTACGAAGAAAACTTCCTATGGTTTGGGGTACCACAATAGACAAAGTAACCGCAGAAATAAATCCTTTCCTATATGCAAAAGAAACCAAACATCTAACACTAAAGGATATCGAAACATACCTTTTTCCAGACGGTTGATGTAGATCCCCATTGAGATTTTCCACTCTAGCTTGTATTGATAATTTGCTCTGTCAACATTCAAAAAACAAGACAAGCATGCTATATAATTGTGTTAGACCTACTCTAGCATATATAATTAATAACATATAAGCATTTAAAATCATCCATGGATTCAATACTCATTTAAATACACATTATTGGACAGGAAAAGATATTTCTATTAATATAAATTAGAGATTACAATAGTGGCAACCTCTGTCGGCACATCTTCGAATCAGAGAAACTGAGTCCTCCACCTAGGCCTCCACCACTTCAATCCTCCATCTCTCAATAGCAAGATCACAAGCAAAGGCGAGCTTGGGAAGAACACAAAGTGCTCCAAAGGACAAAGGGATGCAGACTCAAGTATAAGCTCCGGCAACAATGCACTATAGTTTTCTTACTCTTCAATTCCTCTCCTTTCAATGTATCCAAAGGGTTCCTTATATAGAACTTCAATGGGGTAATGGAAGGTCAAATCGGAGTGATCTCAAGGCATATGGAAGGCCAAGATACAAGTGACTCGGATCCACATCAAGGAAAACTCCAAAACTATTTGTCCTTTTTGCACACATTGTGAGCATAGGTTTAAAAGTCATGTATAGCAAATAATGCATGTTTTCAGGGATGATCTTGGAAACATAAAAGGTACAAAAATGGTCCATGGGGTCTAAAGAGTCAGCAGAGGGACATGGAATTCCATAAAGTTGTGATCCACCATGTGTGGTAAAATCAGCTGTAACAACCACCAAATTAGCAAACTTCTTGGTCTCCTAGGTGGAGGAACTCCCATCCAAGAAATCAGTTTCCTCATAACCAACCTCCTCACCATAAATTTCTCCATCAACAGTTTCCTCACCAACAATACCCTTCTCATAATTATCCGAACCAAAAGTACCAGCAGCCACAGTTGCGGCTCCAAAACAACGTGACATCAGTGAACATGTCTATACGATCATAGAATCCTTCCCAACCTAACCCCAACCCAAATAAGAAAGCATTCCACCAGTTTGAGACTACCAACATGCCAGCTTTCTCCATCACTCCAATTCCCTGTAATGACATATGCTTACACTCAAGGAGAGTGGTGGAGCCTTTAGCCATTGAATATGCTCCATCTTCAGTGACTGAAGTAAGGATGAAATAGAAATACCCATCCAATACAACAATCCCCATTATTGAGGATGTTGAAAGTCCTACCGAGACACCAGCTGAAACAAAAAGTGAAATAGTCATTGAAACACATCCTACACAACTGATTAGAGAACCGCCATATCCTTCATGTCTGACACTACAGAAAACAATGGAACAACATTAGTTTATCCTCGGAGAACTGAAAAATGTATATGTCAAAATTCCACTGCTATAAGCCCTCCATGATGTGCCTATCTACTCTAAGATAGTCTGGGATATTTTTGTAAGGAAACCAGGAAGAAAACCTAGGGATCCTCCCACTATCCTTGTTCTATGAAAACTCTCTCAACTAATAATGGGAAAGACCCTCTTAGCTGAATACAATGATCCTGGGAACCCCACTGTCACAATACAAATTGGGAATACTCAGATACTGAATGTTTTGGTCGATTTCGGCACATCCATTAACGTTATGACCATAGAAACTATACAAAAACTTGGGCTCACCAACCTTAGGCCAACCCCTACCATTTTAGAACTCACTAACAAGTCCACCATCAAACCTGAGGGAATCTTGGATGACCTCATTGTCTCAGTAGATTCATGGGAGTACCCCATAGACTTCTTGGTGTTATAGCCAAAGTCACAGCTAGGTGGACACCCGATGACTCTGGGAAGGCCTTGGTTAGCCACAACAGATACTTACATCAACTGTCGGTGAGGGTCTATGACCATTTCAGATGGTATCAAGACAAAAAGTATTACCTTATACCCTCTAGCTCGACCTAGATTAGAAGTAGAAACTCCACTATGGGTGGAGCTAGAGGAGGAAGATTGTTTTCAGTCGTTGTTAGTGATAGGGAAAGCCTTAAACTTCAAAGATGAAACAGAGGACAATGATATCAACAATTTCATCAATGAGCCTACATCCGTTAATAAAAAAATTTACCAGATCCTGAATAGTACCCTAGAGGAAGAAAAAAAAAATATTACAGAGGAGACTTTAGTCAGTGACACAAGTATAATTCCAGTACTAAAGAATTCAAAAAGTATTACAGTTGAGATAGAGCCAGGAAAAACACTGAATATCAATCCAAACCTTAACCCTGATGAACTGGGATGTTTGGTCACACTCCTGAAACAACACATGGGAGATTTTTCTTGGGATTACACATATATGAAGGGTATTCCTTATAATTTGTGCACCCACCACATTTAGATTAAAAGTGACTCTTGACATGTGTGCCAACCACAACGAGGGATGAGCCCCAACCTTAGGGACATACTGAAAGAGGAAATTTAAAATCTCTTAGAAGTCGGATTTATATACCCGATATCAAACAACGACTGGGTGTCTCCACTCGTGACAGTGCCAAAGAAGAACAGGAAATGGAGAGTCTGCATGCATTATAGGGAATTAAACAAAGCAACACAG
Organism: Pseudotsuga menziesii; assembly: GCA_001517045.1. Lineage (NCBI taxonomy): Eukaryota > Viridiplantae > Streptophyta > Pinopsida > Pinales > Pinaceae > Pseudotsuga > Pseudotsuga menziesii. Next base: position 804,843 of record LPNX011193095.1, read on the forward strand.
GAAGACCAATTTCCCTTATGTTTAATTGATCAGGTACTTGATACCTTATCTAGGAAGAAATTATTTTCCTTTATTGATGGGTTTAGTGGGTATAAACAAATCCAGATCTCTCCAGAAGACCAAGAGAATACCATTTTCACATGTCCCAGGGGTACCTTTGCATACAAGGTACTTCCATTTTGTTTGTGTAACGCACCTGCCACCTTTCAGAGAGCTCTGATTGGCATGCTTTCAGAGATGGTCAATGACAGTATGGATATTTTCATGGATTAAATTACCTCGTATGATAGTGACTTTGAAGAGGCATTTGAAAACTTAGAGAAGGTTTTAACACTCTCTGAGCAAACCCAACTATATTTGAGCACTAAAAAGTTCCATATGATGATGAGTGAGGGTGTTTTTCTAGGGAACTTCATCTCTGCTGAAGGTATCCGGGTAGACCCATCAAAAATCAAGGTAATTGAAAACATACCCACTCTTGAAACAAAGAAATAGGTACATAGATTCTTAGGGCATGCTGTTTATTACAGAATATTCATAGAAAATTTTTCCAAACTAGCTTCTCCTTTATTTACTTTGTTGATGAAGGATGTATAGTTCATTTGGATTGATGCATGCCAAACAATGTTCATTGAACTTAAGAAGAGGCTGTTTACAACTCCTATATTAAGGGGTCCCAATTGGGCCCTACCTTTCCATATTTCTTCCGATGCCTCTGACACTTCCAATGGAGCAGTGCTAGGACAATAGGATGGTAAAGCACCATATGCAATTTACTACATTAGTAAAAAAATTGGCCTCTGCTGAATTCAATTACACTGTGACAAAAAATGAATTTTTATCCATTGTCTATTCCATCAATAAATTCAGACACTACATAAATGAATACCCAACTTTTTTTCACACTCACCATTCATCCATCAAGTATTTAATGAGAAAACCTATTACAAATGCCCAGATAACTAGATGGCTATTACTATTATAGGAGTTCAACATTACGATTATTGGCAGACCTGGAAAGGAAAATGTTGTTGCTGATTTTTTATATCATTTTACTAACATTGTTGACAACATGTCAGTTCAAGATTCTTTTCCATACGAACATTTGTTTGCAGTATCATCTCATTTCCCCTGGTACGTAGATGTTGTTAACTATTTGGCTATAGGAAAGCTTCCAGCACATCTGTCAAAGAGAAAGAAAAGGAAGAACATCCAACAAAGTGGTAGGTACTACTAGATAGATGGTCATCTCTTCTACACGGGACATGATCTTGAAATTAGGAGATGTATTAGAGAGGATGAAATTTTCAGTATCTTGAAGGCTTGTCATGACGAGCCCTGTGGGGGACAATTTTCTGATAAACAAATGGGTCATAAGGTATTATGAATGGGCTATTACTGGCCAATAGTTTTCAGGGATGCAAAGAAGTATGTACAGGATTGTGATAGCTGTCAGAGGATGGGCCAACCTAACAAACTGAATGAGATGCCCCTTTAACCATAGCTCATGGTTGAACCCTTCGAAATATGGGCCTTGGATTTCATTGGGCCCATCAATCCTCCATTGAAGTAGAAAGTTTACATATTAGTTTGCACCAATAATATGACAAAATGGGTGGAGGCTCCGGCTTTGGTGAAATCCAATCACCAAGATGTAATAGATTTCTTGTATGGAGAAATATTCACTCATTTTAGATTACCCAATGAAATAATCACAGATGGAGGACCGTAGTTTGTAATCTATGCTAAATAAGTATCATATTCAACACATAATAACTTCACCCTATCATCCACAGGACAATGGCGAGTTGGAAAGTACCAACAAAGTGATTAAAGCTATTCTCAAAAAAACAGTCATAATCCATTCTAGGGACTGGGCTGACAGACTTCTAGAGGCACTTTGGGCACATTGCACTACATGGCGCAATACTATGGGCTTCTCCCCCTATGAATTGGTATATGATAAGAATGTTGTATTTCCCATTGAGTTTGAGATAAAAACTTTAAAGACAAATATGGAGGAAAACTTAGATTTAACCAAATCTTAGAGGAGAAGATTGAAGAAGCTAAATGAACTCGATGAAAAATGCACACCAACTGTACATCAAACAAAAATAATTCAACAAAAATGATCTATGTTGCATGATCAATTCATAAAGAAGAAAGTTTTATGTGAAGGAGACTGGGAATTGTTGTATGATTCTAGGTCTGAGAGGGACTTTAAGGGTAAGCTTCGAACAAGATGGTTGGGTCCATATCAACTAGACATGGTGTTTGATAATGGCACAGTCCTCCTGATCACTATTAATGAAGATCGTATGCCATTATTTGCTAATGGTCACAGGTTGTGAATTTATCACAAGCCAATCTTAGAGGACGCATTTATTTCGCAAGTTGCAGCTGATCCAGGATAACAGTTAAAGCAAGGTCGAGAATTTTTATCTGTCCCTATCAATCGTTAAAAGGATATTGCGATTTCCACACATGAATTTCTATATAAATAAATTAATGCTTTATTTTATTTTTATTTTGTTTTCCTTGACACTTTATTGGTTTTCTTTGAAGAATCTATGCATAAAATTACTTCATAAGCAGTGGTCATGAATGGGCCTAATGATTGCGAGCTCCTTAAGCCATGCTCCTATTTCAGAAGATATCCTTGAGAAAAATGAATGATGAACAATTTAATCACAGCTGTAAGTCTGTTAAATCCTTCCCATCTCCTTGTTTTCATAGCTGTGACTCCATTAAATCTTTCCCATTTCCTTATTCTTCGTAGTAGCAACTCAATTCAAATTTTCCCATTTTCACATTTTTCGTAGCTACAAACTCATTCAAATTTTCCAATTTTTCTATTGTTCATGGCTGCAACTCCACCAAATTATACAAATTTCCCTATTTTTCGCAGCTATGACTCTGCCAAATTTCTCAGATTTCCCTATTTTACGTGGCTACGACTCCGACAAATTTTGCAGATTTCCCTATTTTTAGCGGCTGTGACTATGCAAAATTCCGCAAATTTCTCTATTTTCCATGGCTGTGACTCCGATAATTCTTTCGATTCTGTTATTTTTCATAGCTGCGACTCTACCAAACTTGTCCATTTATGCAGCTTCGAATCCACTATTTTCACCAATTTTTTTATTTTTACGGCTGCGACTCCTTCAGAATTATGCACAGAATGGATACGACTCCTTTAGATTCATTAATAATTTCCATTGTTCGTCATTCTACCAATTCTGACTTGCCTCATAGTTTCAATTATGTTTTCGCGAAGGTTGAAAATATAGTTCTTGATTCGTCGAGGGTAAGATCATGGAAGCATGCGTGCAATAATTTCTAATTTGATCACTGCGATGATAGACTACAACATGATGAAAATTCATGGTTCATCTTCTAATTTCTAAGGTACAGGATTCAATCATTTACATGATTAGACGTTAATTGTATTTGAAAAAATTAATCATGCTTTTCCTTTTTGTACCCATCATTAGACCCGTACTCATTTAACTATCAATCTACTTGATCTATCTCATACCCATACTTAACATTCGACCTTCATATTTTTCCTAATTTGGAACCAAATCTTACCAATTATTCTGTTCTTACGACTGTCTTAACTTTCCTAATTTATCCAAATCCAACCTCGGTTGTTCGTGCATGTACCTTTGTTGTAACTTCCATTTCTGGGCCTATGATTTGTTGAGTTGATACCAGAATTCAGACACAGAGACGATATGGGTATCCCAGCCTGGCATGAACCTACAAATATGGAGGCCCTACAAAGAAACGCAGAGGGTTTTTCCATTTTTGAAGAAACTGGTTGGACTGAGTTCTTTCAATGTTTAAATGCATTTCATCAAGAAAAAACTCTACGATTTGCTCTAAATTTGACAGAAACCTATTCAGAAGTCAAAGGTCTCTGCATAGAAGTTACTGAGGATATTGGGGATGAATTTATTGGTCTTCCTCTAGTGGGAAGAACCTGGTTTAGATGAAGAACCCACAACATGGCTGCAATGCGGGAGTTTCTAGTAGCTGGTGAACAGGTCCACCAAGCGAAGCAACGGATAGCATTACAATCACTACCTCACCCTTGGAATGAAGTGGAAGTATTACCAAAGAAGTACATCACATGTTAAGGTAGGTTACAGGTATCAGACTATTTATTTCTCTGAGTTTCCTCTACTATCTCATTTGCGCCATAGGGATTTACTCAACATCCCATTCTATTTGTTTAAAGAACTACATCATATGGAGGGGTTTTTAATATCATCCCAACACCCATATTCTTCTCTCACCCATCACGACCTAATTAAATTTATTATAGTGAGAGCCTTAACACATCAGAACCAAACCTGGGAACATTTCACTAGCCATCAGCCTCAGATAATTCAGGCACCTGCACTATTGGGTGGTATCCCAATAAAAGAGGAGGAAGAAGCACCTGCACTTTTGGGTGTTGTCCCAATAGAAGAGGGAAAAGAGGCACCTGCATAGTTGGGGGGAATGGAAGTAGAGGAGGAGTACCAAAGTCCCTCCAATTCAGTTAGGGGAGGACTTGAGTCAGTGTTAGAACAAATCTCAATGAGTCAAGCGGAAGAATAGGGAGAGCCTGCAAAAACATCAAACCCTATGGAAAGAATATATAATGCGGAAGCTCCAATAGCAAAAGTTGAAACTGGAGCAGCATTGTATGCTGCGATAGTGGAAGATGAAGTTCTGGGAACTATAAGGATAGAACAAAATATATATATCCTCACCATTGAATCATCTCATGAATGGGGAGGAGCCTTAATTGAGGAAGAAATTGAGATGGCAAAAACAAGGGGAGTCACTAAAGAGGGAGATGTTCCTTCTACATCATCCACGGAATTAGAAACCCTTATACCGCAGAGGAAGAGAATAAGATTAAGAGAAGAGGTATAGGAATCATGAATAGTAAGGAGAAGGAGAATGACATCTATTGTAGCAGCAGAAGCAACATGGGTAAAATGGGCGAACATCGAAGCAAATATTGAACTTCCCACCTTAAGACCCAGGACAAATGCTTCCCCACAAGAACTTGTTAAAGAAGAACCTCAAACTGAGGGAATTTTGTATGGAAATGGTCTACTGAAGGAAGAGGTGCAAGCGCTCTGAAAGGAAGTGGAAAGATGGAAGGAAACATTCAACAAACAGGTGGAAAGAAGGTTGCACACATTGGTAGAAGCTGCAAATCAGGTGGAAGGATCACCTCCTGTTGAGGAAGGTGAAGAATTGGAACAAATTGGTTTTCATTGAGTGTGTGGGAATTTTTAATCAATCACGATACAAAATCATAGTGCATGCATTTGTGGCACAAAAAATGAAATAGGAAGTTGGAGAAGAGAAAGAAACATCCGCAGTGGAATTGAGGGGTGAAGATGAACCAAAAGTGGAAATGATCCCCGATAGAGAGGTAAGGGAACATGATCAATTATAGTCTCAGCCAGAGGGTGTTGTTACACATGAACCAAAATCCTTATAAATGTTTGTTGAGGCTGTTACTCAAATGGAAGCAGGTGAGCTAGAGGTTGAGACAATTCCTGACCTGAACTTAGGAGTTTTTACTATGACCTTAGAACAATCGTAGGACACAAAACTAGTGGAGGGAGAAATTTAGCAACAGGAAAATGTTGAAGCTGATTAGGATGTTGTCACATAAGAACCAACATCCTCAGAAAATCTTGTTGAGACTCCCATTCAGCTAGGGATAAATGACCTTGAGGTGGACATAATCCCCGATTTGGAACTAGGAGAAGACGAACAAATGCAGTCCCGGCCATTAGGGGACACTGAAGTATTCGGGGACCAATTTCATCTATCAAGGGACACTGAAGTATTTGGGTATCAGTATCATATTTCATGGGATAGGGAAGTAACTAAAGAGAAACCCAAGGATCTTGAGGGAATCAGAGGGAAGGAAGCTGTTACACAATAAATGACATCTTTACAGCTCCCTATTGAGGCCACAATTGAGAATAAAGAAGCTGCAGTCGAGACTCAAGAAGATGTTGAGATTGAAACTCAGGAAGATGTTGTCACACAAGAACCAAAATCTTCACAAATGGCTATTTAATTTGATAGAAATAGGTTTCAGGAATAGGATGTTGTTACAAAAGAACCAACATCCCTAGAATTGATTGTAGAATTACCCTTACATGCATAAGTTTTTGGATCATTGGTAGAAGAGGAAGTTGTTTCACTTCTGATTCAGAACGATCAAGATGAAACATCGAGTGATAAGGTATGGACTCAATTTTCCCAGGACTTTGTCAATTTAGACTGTGATGAGGAGAAGGATGTAGGAGATGGAAGGATTCAAGGACTGATAGAAGAAATCTCGTTCTTGAAATTAGAAGTAAACAAATTGAAAGATTAGGTGGAGAGATATCAATAAGGAATGGTCCCCCTTGTCGAGCATAGAAAGACTATCATAGAATTGAGTGAAGGATGGGAGGAAGAATTAAAATTCTAGAGGTTTCATTGGAAAGAATTATAGAAATATTTGAAGGAGTTGGAGAAATTCAATTCCATGCAGAAGGAAAAATATCAGTTTCACACTCTCTCCCGGGAATTGATGAGCTCTAGAGCTACATCTCCCACTTACCCTGTATTTTTGTATGAACCATTAGAGGAAATTTGGGTCTAAAATTGGCCTTATAAGAAAACGCACCAACAATAAATTTTTTGACTTGGAATTCAGGAACCAATAGAATTTCAATAAAATGAGTCAACCATAATGGTTGAATTGACATATTTATCATAAAAGAAAACTACCTTTTTGTTCGTATTTTTGACATATCTCGCTCTGTGTTTACTCAAATTCCAAGTGGGAGAGCTCGTTGGATGCATAATTTAATTCTGCATCCAACGGGTACCCACACTGCATACTTTTTATGGACCCCACCACCAAAAAAATTAGAAATACCTGAAAAAATGTGATGATGATGTCATCATCACATTTTTTCAGGTATTTCTTTGTTTTGGGGTAGAGGGGTCCATCAAAAGTATGAAGTGTCGGTACTGGTTGGATGCAAAATTAAATTCTGCAACCAACAATCTCTCCTGCTCAAAATTTGAGTAAAACCATAGGGAGATATGTCAAAAATACGAACAAAAAAAGTAGTTTTTAAATTTTCCCTCCAAAATTAATAACTATTATTTTATTATTTTCCTTAGGAGGCCCATTTTAGACCTCAAATTTCCTTTAATGAATTTAATTGGTTTAAATTGAAGGCATTGAAGGAAGGGAGACCTTATGAAGTGGCATCCGCTGCCCAATTTTTGGAGACCTTTATGGGAAGTAGCTTCATTGAGAAGAACCTGCTATGTGAAATTTATTTGCATGAAATGGATTTCCCCCTAGACCATCATTCAAACCCTGCTCCTTACTTAGGAGATCTCCAGCTAAGGGCCTTTGCTTCTTTTGTCAGGAACCATGTGCAGTGGGAGAATTCATTCTAGACAATTTCTCAGAATGAGGCTAACTTAAGATTTAGATTTGGCATGAACCTCAATCTCCTCACCTTCTTCTTACTCTTTAGGAACAGAGGCTTAAATCTCCCATCAAGAATCAACAACTGGTTAAACTTCAAGAACACGTCATCTCCACTTATGTTAGCTAGATTTATAAGAAACAACATTTGGATTTGAAAGCTAGTAAGCATAGATGGCAGGCTTCTCCTTCATCAATGAAGAAAAGGGACCCTTATTGCTTTAAAAAATTTAAACATGTGCTCCCTAGGGTTGAGGGGTATGTTGATTGGATGAAGAAGTGTAGAGCTAACTCGTTGGGACTTAAATTCAAGTTTGTACTTATTTTGTGGCCAGCAAGGCTGTATAGGGATGATTTTTCATTGACAAAGGAAGAGGAGAAGCAGTGTTGGAAATATTGGGTTTCCCACAATGGATATCTATATGGGAAGGAACCACCTGAAATCTCCTACAAATTTTCATCTCTCCACGAAAGAGGTACGGTTCCAGCATCATATTCTGACTAATGGAGGTTGTTGCATGAGGACATGCAATATAATAGTTGGGGGGAGATGTTGGGTCCTGAAATGCCCTTTTTTTACCACACCTATTATACCATTTTTTCCTTGTCTTACTCCATTCTATGCACCAAACAGATGTTCTTTCCTCACAGTAATCCTTGAATATTTATAGGTATGATTAATTATTGTTTTATCTTATTAATTCCTATTATAGATATGATCATAAATTTGTCTCTTGAATTATACCAATACATTGTGATTTCATAAAGATAGTTCAAACTTTGAGAAGTACAAGTGTAGCAGCCTGAGTGGTTTGAAGCGAAGATGTGCTTTTGATACCATCTGTCACTTTCCAATCATAGCCCCACACACTGGAAGAAAACATAGGCTGTCACTCCATGTATTTATGAAACATGCTCAACTGCAACAGATTCAACTACCAGAATGCGCCATTGCTTAGGGTTTAGCTGCAACAGACAGGTCATTCCTCAAATTGGTTATGTTTATTCATTAACGATCCATGCAACATGATTCCCTATATTCACTGCTCGCATTCAATTCCACTCACATTTGTACAATTTGATGTAACAGGGATGCCTGGAGATTGTAGATCTTCATGGTTGCGCGATATTAGTGGGTGAAGGTTGTGATTGATCATGTATAAATATTAGAAAACATCCTAAGCCAAGGGTTGGTTGATTTTGGATATACTGTATAAGATGTGATAGAGAACTGTACTTTCATTCCATGATTCTAATATAAGGAGCACAATTCTTTAGACTTTTGAATTTTAATCTTTTTTAGTTCTGGTGTCTTTGTTTGAACGCTGGGCCCACCTTCCCATAGATATCACTAATTTAATTAAATGTTTTGATTCTTCTGTTGTGTGGTGTGGAAGTTATAGCAGATGCATTCATTACAGTAGCTGTAATAGTAATCATTAATCGTTGTGCTTTCTTTTGATAATCAATATCTGCATTTCCCTTAAGCTGCATTAGTGTGGTGTGATAGTCGACTGTGTAGGTTAGTTTCCATTATGCAAGTGTGTGTTAGCTTTAACAGTCAAGCTCATCTCTAGTTTCTTTTAATTGCTTGTCTTTCTCAGGTTTGCTAATTCAGTCAGATTATAGCTTAGAATTGTTTGGTTCAATTATTGTTATTTTTTATTCCTATATTAGTTGGATTAAACTAGAAATGATGAATCTACATATAGTCTGGTAAGCTTATGGTAAGCTTATGATTTAAATTCTTGCAAAATTAATCTAGTCATTTATTTATAGAATCATTAGTTGCTAGATTGAAGTTGTAGGAAGGTAATTGCAATTCTGAAATTATTAAGTAGGTAATTCAGATCAGTTTAATCATGAGAAGAGTTTGACTGAGCAGATAGGTAGGAAATTTAATTCTTCATTCAATTAATCAACTACTTAGTGTTTATGGACAGACAATGTGAATTATCTTTGAAATAAAAATACTTCCCTGAGTTGACAATTTATATTGAGCATTATGTGTGTTGGCTGTGACTAATTAGCATATAGAGTGACCAATAGTGGAACTCAGAATGGGTTCCTATAATGTAGGGATTGATCACTAGGGATCCTAAACTTGTGCAATCATGTGCAATAAGTGGAAGATGACCCTTACATGTGTCCCCCATGCACTAGTGGGTGATTATGACCTCCTAAGCTAGGATAAATGAGTCAAATATACTATTTGGGTAAAGGGAGGATTAAATAACCCTAAATCCTACATCTTCATGATTCCATCCAATTTTCTATGTTTCACATTTAAATAATGTAATTTGTGACAAGCTACCAGTTCAAAAAATATTACCAGAACTTGATGATGAAGGAAAAATCATCACGGAGCCTGAAGCAATCATTGAAACAAGAACTAGATAGCTCTAAAATCGATCAGTTCCAGAGAATCTCATTAAATGGAAGAACCTACCCGTAGAATATTCAACATGGCAAGACGACTCCTTTATAGAGTGCCATCCATAACTACTTCAACGTTGAGCAAAACACTTTTTGAAGGGGAGGAGCATGTTAATCCCTCAAGGATGGAATCCCCTATAGAGTGCCACATTACCCCCTATATTTTGATGCCTTACATATTATTGATGTCATATTAGGTTTATTATTTGTTATTGTACACCTTGGTCTCCTATATATAGGAAGGAGATATATCATTTTAATCATCATATGGTATCTTGTCTCATATTAATTTCTAGTACATTGTGTAAGGAGGTTTCCCCCTCAAAGAGGCTTTCTATTCATCTCTATTTTTCTTTATTAAGGGTCGATTTACTTTCTTCTCGTCTATTTATGCTCTTTTTATGCTATTTTTAGGTCTTGGTATCATAAAATATTCTCTTGTAAGAAAAGAAAAACATATTTCTTACCTTCACTAATCAACTTTTTGGTTTGGTTAACACTTAGAAATTATATCTTTGATTTAACTTTATGTGCATTGATTATAAATGTCTTCCCATCCTTGATTAGAAAGTACTAGATTGCTCTCCTCATGCAGATTGCATCCCTAATATACATGTAGGGGGTTCAAAACACTACACCACACACATCAAGGGGAACTACATCTTACTCCACTTCATCAAGAAAATCTAGACTTACAACAAATTTGATCTTACACTCTTTCATTTCCTTTATCTATGTATCCTTGTTTACCCATCCTAGTGGATAAGGGCTAGGATGATCATGAACCTCCAACCCAATCTTTTTTACCACATTAGCTACAATGATATTGGCTTGGGAATCAAGGAAAATTTTAGGGGAGATATTTAGCCCATGGGTTATTTTTCCATTTTCTTCCAAAAAAGGATTCACCAATTTGCATTTTTTGAAGCCTTGTTTCGCCCAATTTTACTGGGGTAAAATTATTTCACTCTAGAAATCGATCAATTATTATATAAACTATATAAAATACTTAGAAATTAAAATATTTTTATAAAAATATCACCAAATATTTTTATAGTTTAGACTTTAAGAATTGGTAAGATTCACCAAGGTTTATACTTTTAATTATGCATCCACAAAATTTTCCACGCATTGAATTACTAATGGAATAGAGAATATACCTTATTCTTCTTGATTTAGATCTTGATATGGAATATATTTGTCATGTCCTTCTCTTTCTTTTGATGAAGGCCAACTAGATTCACCTCCTTCTGCACTAAAGTGTAGACAATCTTCTTATCCACATATGAGATTCTCTCTACCTATTTGATCAAATATATTCATGCAGAACGTTCTTATTATTTGAATCCATCTTGTAATTTCTTAGGCTTCAAATCTGGATGTAGTTATTAACACATTTCTTTAATGTGACCATCAATTTTATAATGATTGTGGTGTTTTCTCCGATCATTACACTTATTTTCCTTGGTTGTAGTCTTCTTATCATTTCCTTTCCACTACTTCTTCCCCTGCTTGGAAGTGTCTTGGTCCTCTTTCTATTTGGAACAACTTGTCGTTTCTTATGACCTATATTATATAAGTATTCTTCTTTCACATGGGCCTCATCAATTTTCTTGGGATTGAAGAGCATGAATTTTCTTTGTAAATGATTGTGTAGAACCCCCATATACTTGAGGAGTAAATCCAAATTCTTAGGTGAGATGCCCAACATAATAGCCATGTTCCTAAATTTGATGGTGTACTCTTACACACTCTTCGCTTGCATTTTCCTAAAGTAATTACAATAGATCCATTAGTCCTCTACATACTCAATAGGGTAGAAAGGGGACTTTATGATGGATTTTAAATCCTTCCACTTGGTTACTAGTGGATCACCCTCCATCCAAAATGCACCCATGTGTCTTTCCCACCAGGTTAATGCATGACCCTCTACTTTTAGTTGAGAAAATGAAACCTTCTGCTCCTCATCTATGTCATGGGTACAAAATAAATCTCTGATTGCTACAACCAACGATTCAACATTAAATCATTGATCTCATATCCACTTTTACTTCCATCTTAAATAAGGAATGGCAAAGGGTAATGGAAATGGAACTCAACTTCTCTTTCTTAGGATATTTCTCTATCTCCTTTGTTGGGCCATGTTTGTCTCTTGATTTCCCCTCTAATCCGATCTTTGAGTTAGAGCCTCCAAAATATAGAAAGGTCCAAACATTATTTCTAGAGCCACCATAAGGATTGACATATTGCAAAAGATATCAATGATTTGTACTTCCATGTTTGTAAATATTTTTTCATAATTTATCCTCAATTCATCATAGGACTTATCCACCTTATCTATGGTTTGAATGCTTTTAATTTATTATTCCAACTTATAAATCTTGCAATTTCCCACAATACCGCAAAGAAAACTGCTATGATATGAATATGATCCATAAATTCCATGGATATTCCACTAGCTCAATTCCATAGAATGCGAAATAAATTGGAACTAAAAGGAACATAGCTATAGAAAAGTAGAAGATCCACACAAATAACATAATATTTACCTTGAGAAAACCCACCTGGGTAAAAAATAGGACAAAAGTGAGGACTATGTCTTTCTCTTTTCTTCTCCATTATGTCAAATACAAATACAAATAAAGTGGTAGTCACTATGGAGTTAACTATGTCACTATGGACCACATTGCTATTGAATGATCTCATACTTCCTATGCTATGCTCTAATATCCACTCCTTATTATTGCTTCACTATCGAACAATACAATAACATCATCTTAATAGAAACCCTCCCCCCCAAGCAACCCAGTATTTAAAAAAATGTAGATGTCAAAGGTTAGTTTAAGGGTTTTTAATTGCCTCAAATCCCAATTATGGTTAGGGTTTTGGATCCTATATAATTTTCTTGAAAATACACACGTGACTAGCTCGACATATTTGGGTAATGAGAGATGATGTGGAATGCACTTCATACCACTGTGTTCAATTGGATAGGTGAACTTGTGAGAGCCATAAATTCATCATACATAATCTCATTGAAATATTTTTTTCATTGTTGGAAAGGTCTCATAGTCTGGAACAACGTCGAGGGGTTAATATTTTTCCTCACAAAATTTTGACCCCAAAAAACATTGTTTAAGCCCTCAAATGGGCCCAAGAAGGGTTTCGACCTTGCATCTATAATGTAAGACCTACCCCTAAAATGGGCCCTACAAGCCAATTTTGGTAATTGTTCTACCCAAAATAACTAAAATAGATGAAAAATTATATATCAATCCAATTCATATCATATAGTGTCTATGGATGGACTTAATTTGTGATTTAAAATTCATATGTGTTCAAAGAAGTCACAAATGATAGAGAATATTTTTCAATTAGTCTTGGAAGATGATAAATTGTTGAGGAACAAAAATAAGGGGAATAAGTAGAGAGAGAAGAAAAAAGATATTCTTCTATATGTTTTTGAGAAAAATGATGAAAGAGAGAGTAGGGTTTATGAAATTGAAATCATGAGCCTAAAAACGATTTCTAGGTAATACCATGTATATAAGGTGCAAGAATATAAGAGTAATAGGAAAGGAAATTTTATACGAACTTTAGAGAATAAAAAAAGTGTTTCTACAGAACATGTTGTTGATAACATAAAGAAAGAGGCAATGAAATGATGTGCAATATAAGATTGCATTGAAAGGAGTGAGATGAATGAGTTTGTGCATAAAATTCAAGAACAAAAATGAGCACTAGTTTTCATGAGAGAGTGTATGTACAAAAAAAAATTGTTTCAGTAGTGAAGATGCACAAAGAATCATTGCAGAGATGAATCCTATTACAACAAAAGAGTTCTAACACATAAATGTTGCAATAGAATATGGTGTTGGAGAAACTAATTATGGAGTTGCAAGAGAGTGGCATTGCAATAGTAGAGTTGGAAGCAAATAATGTTTTTGTAAATATAGTAGTGAAAGAGATGCACATGAGAAATGTAGGATCCCATAATTATTTGAGTGAACTGATGTATTTGTAGGTGAAAAAAATATCATTTGTTTAAATGTAGAAACAGACTTAACAAATGATGTGATAATGATGTTTCCAACAGGAAAAATATGCTAAGGTGAAGATTCATATTGATAGTGCAACAAAAAATCAAGAAGTTGAATATAATTATAGAACAAGAGTGGTTGTGGTGAATGAAAATAATGATTAGAAACTTCAACAAAATTTGTTGATATATTTTGTTGAGACATTGGTATGTTATAGAGTAGGTAGAATGTGGAGACAATGAAAATGATTGAGAGGGATCAACTTGAAGATGTTAATCCCTTTGGGGAATATTTGTAGCAATGAGTAGAACTGGACGGATTGCATCATGTAATAAAGTAAATAAAGGTGATGGTGATGAGAACCATCCATGAAAATAATATGGATATATTACTAGATTGGGAGTTTGCAAAAGTGATATTTACAAAGAGTAAGAATAGTAATAATGAATAGTGAGTGTAGAATGATGAATGGATCAAAGTGTGGAGAAGAATAAATATAAGGGGTGAAGAAGAATACTAAAAATCCAATAGATATTGATATATCAAGAACTTTTTGAACAATATGTTGAACTCAAACAAAGGGAGTATGATGCAAGAGAACTCCTACTTAACCAAGTTATCCCACATGCATTCGAACTCATCGATAGGTATGAAAGAGTTAAATGTACTTTTGTTCAAATGACATTGTTTGTGCATGTTTAATTTACCATATTGGTTCATTTCAAAGATGATCATAACATGTATTTTCCTTAATAAGGGTAATTTTACATGTGTATTTTAATTATGATTGCTCCAATTTTCTTGAAATTCCAAAAATAGTGGCACTTCTTAATGAGGAAGGCTTGGAATCCATTTTAGTAAGCCCTCTCAAAGTATTTAAACCATTTGTAAAATAATGGTAGGATTAGAATTTTATGCATAGTAAAAATAATTAAAATTGAAATTGAACATATAGAAACATAAAGAAGTGAGCAATGATAAATAGAAAAAAATTTGAATCACTGAATTTGGATATTAAATGAATCATGACCATAAATTGATTACAAATTTGGTGAATTTAAATAAAAATGTTTAATCCTTTGAATTGGTATATTAGATGAGAAATTTAAAGGTTTTGTGGAGAAAATTAAAATCCATAGACATGATGTCTTCCTTTTTTAAAGAAGGTTTATATGAATTTTGACATACTTGTTTCTAATCCTTCCATACATAGTTATACCTTGTTTTTGAAAATGTTAAAAATTGTAAGATTGGAATGCAAATTAAACATTTTCATAGAGATTTTATAAAACATTAACATATAAATAGTTATACTTGATAGTTATCATAACTAAAAATCAAAAGTTTATCATAATTGAAAACCGAAAACTTAAATTATATATATATATATATATGAAAAGTTTGTAAATAAAGAACTTATTTTTAACTACATTTTATATAAATATAAATTACCACTATATGATTGTGTATCTAAATTATTTGATTAAATTAATTCATTTACAACTTTGTCATAAAATGTGATAAATTTCCTAGACCATTATAATGACTGCATCACCACATACATAGAGATAAATAGATGATATGTATGTTAAGCTACATGATGAAATTAAATAACTAATATATACTATTATAATATTTGTGTGGAAACTTTGAAGACTTATGTAATACAATGTTTATCTTTTTAATTTATTTAATTTCTATAATTGTATATATGTTTTTTTAATTATTTTTATGTTAAATTTTATAATAGTGTATTATTTTCTATAAAAAACATGTGTCAACTCTTCCTTAATAAAATCGATAATATACATATATTTACAACTAATAAATTTTATATTTGTGCTCTATCACAGTTATATAATAGATGGTGAAGTCATATAGGTGGTACATCGATGTAATATCCAGAATTTTGGACCCAACAATTATAGGCATGATCTTAATTATTATAATGATTATCGTGATGTTTTATTTATATATATATTGGGTCAAAGACCCCACTGCATATGAACATGATGATTTCTTTTATATATTGGGCGTAATCCAATTATTGATTATATATATATGCTTGTTTGTATTGGGCATGGACCCTGAAGCACACGATTGATGAGATCTTTTGTGTTGAGAGAGGAGCTCTGGAGCATCGGATCCTTGGCCATTGTATCCCTAGGTGTATCGTACAAGTACATCCTAGCATTAGTGTTGAGCGAAGAGCTCTGGAATTGCACTAAGTTGTAACTCCCTATTAAACCATTGAGTATGGAATATGGTAAGATCTAGGGGTTATTGAAAATAATTTAATAACTTCAGAGTAAAACTGACTCGAGAAAAATATCGATCTCATCATACTTATTTATACGTGATTAAATGAAATTTTTAATTTTTGTATTCCATCAAGTACTAAAGAACTACCACGTTATATGAGGGAAATCCAACATGGAAGGATGTTTAGAGTTTTCTAGCCTACTAGACCTAAATGAGCTACCTACTTGACCTTAATGAAGAAGTGTCATTAAGTCTAGGGATCATGGTGTATGATCCCAAAGATGATTGTTAGCAAGTGTTATATTATTATGTATGTTATACATGGGATGTATAATGAATAAATATAATAATAATATTAATAATGAATGAAAGAAAGAAAAGATCCATCCATTATTATTTATTATGTAAAGATAATAAATAGTCCAAAACCTACATAAGTCTAATTAGGAACTAGTTGAAAGTTCCTAAGTTAAAAAATTAAAAATTACCCAACGTAATTGAAAAGGCTTAAATCAAGAAACCAAGGTTTCTTGATTTAACTATCCTCTTGACGGAAAAGTCTGTCTATAAAGACTCAAGCCAAGGAAAGGCTTTGGGTTTCGATCTATCATTTGGAGGAGTCATTTTCTGCTTGTTTTTCTCTCGAGAGAATTCTTGGAGAACATTTTTCTGAAAGGAAAAAGGAGAAATGATCTAGAGCTGATATACAAGATAGGAAAACCTACCTTAGGAGCTCTAAGCTACTTGCATGTTGGAGTCCATCTCGAGGGGTCCGGATTAAAACCAAGAATGGTTTCGGGTCATGGTTGGGTGGAACGTGGTAGTTCCCAAGTGATTTGGTCATCAAAAACAGTGGTCAGATCTGCCTTGAATTGTTAATGCTGGTTATTTGAGTGTGCAGGTTTAACCATTACCGAGCTTCAAGTTACATGTATCAATCCCTAGACTATTTATTCTACTTTCCTAGAATAAATGCTTGCTATGTTAGGTAAATGATTACATTGCATTTCCTAACCCAATATCTATGTTTCTTTGTTTAAATTTGCTAGGGTTTTCATTTTAAAATATTAACCCTAGGCTGGAATTGATTTTCTATACGAGGTTTATCCAAGGTTTATTTATTGGTTTACTTCTACAAGTTTAAATTATCTACAAATGTTCATCAAGGGTTCTACACCCTAGTTTTAATTCCTGTATTAATTATACTTATGAAACCGGGTTAAGCACAAACTAGGTTTTATTCCATATTTATTACTTATGTGCTCCTTTGGTCTTTATACTCTACTGACATATTCCATTTGTTAGCAAAGGCATGTTTCATATTTACATAAACTAGTTTAGAGGTAAGTTACATATATACATACAAGTATAAACTTATAACTTAGGTAATCTAATATATTATTTACAAACTAAACTAATATATATATATATATATATATATCTATANACTATAATTTATTCCTAAGATAAATACACTAGTAAAGACCTTCCAAGGTCTACATATTTAAATACAAGATAATTGCAAACACATTTCATTAAATTAACATCATCATAAACAATGAACATAGTGAGTATCTTGACCATTCTTTGGTACAAGAGTCAAGTCTCTTTTCATTATTTAAAATCCACATAATCAAAACTTATGCCATAAAAAATTGAATAGTCTCATTTAAATATCGCTCGTAGCCATACTAAAACAATTAACGAAAATAATAACATAATCATTAATTAATGCACTCAGTAAAGGTTGCAGGAATGAATCCTATAGACTATCAGTTCTAATCGCTACATAACCACGAAACCATCATATTAAAAACCTGAATATCATTTCATACACGGGAATCATTTCATTTATAAACCATATCGAAATCTATACACAGTCCAAAGAAATTACAAAGGTGAACATGAATCGAATCCTGTGGGCATCCAAGACCCAACTCACATCCATATAAAAATACAACTCATTACATCAACCACGAATAGGTTTTGAACCTTGTGGGAATTTTTTTAAAATAAATCATGGCCACACTATGCATACAATGTATACGGGCTCCATTATTATTAACCTCAATAATTTTAATAACAAAAAATTATGCTACAGCTAAGTCGTAAGACTTAAGCTCTTCCCCTGTGCAGTAATCATGACCATGGAAAAATTAATTAAAACACACAGTCCCTTAAAAGTCAGTCTACAGCGACGAAGGATATCGTGGGTTGCACCCATGTCTCTTTCACAATCCACATTATATACTAATCAACACAATAATAATAGTAAGGAAACCATCTAGAGCTATCGCAGCAACCTTGGGGAAGGCTCATGCCATACACGACATGGCCTCTACCCAAACGTTGTCAACTATTACAGCTAGGTTTTAAATGAAATAATTTTATACACAGTCCATCAACGAATGCGAATGCCTCATTTAACCCACAACAATAATTAAATAGCGTGGCATAAATTCAACACATACACAGTAAATGTAATAACCATTGCCATTTCATAAACGCAATATATATTATGTACAAGAATTCCAATAATGCAAGTCAAGTATTATCTAGTCGTGCCAAGTGCTATCGCACCATTACAAGCAATGGTGCTGCGAAGGCATAAAAGCCCCAAATTCCAAAATATGAATTACAATAACATAAAATATACATAGACCCTGTAAGGGCACTAAAATTCGCTCCACGGCTAAAAGGCCTCACAAAATATAAAAACCCAAGTCTGTTAACACATGCCCGAAGGTACATCAAAACCCCACAGAGAAGCCCCAAACCAAATGACAAAGATGAAATGTAGTTAGGCCGAGAGATAACAAGTGTAGGATTGTGTGGCAATCTTACCTTACACCTTGGCACCACCTACGAACCAATGACGAAGCTTTCAGCCACGCTGCTCTTCGCCAACATTGGCACCTACAATCCAAGAAACAAAATAAGGATGAGAAGTATGGACATTCTACAAGAAACAAGATAAACATCAAATTATGTCACAAAACCAATAGAGCTTACCTTCATTTATCCAGAAGTCACCTTCATTTTTCTCCTATGCAGAGCCAAGACCAAACCCCAAGCAACCAAATCGAAATGACAAGCCATCGTGGAAGCCAAACCCTATGTTGGGTCTGCCACGATCCCCAAGGAGCATTAATGACACTAGTCTGGTGTCCACTATCGACAAAAAAATCACTTCTCCATAGTTTTATTTCGTTGTATTAACGTTGGACTCCATCCCTTTACAAGTCCTTAAACCCCAACGCATAAATTTTCAAACCTTATATTATAAACTCACCACCCCAAGCTTGTTCACAAGGTATCATGTAAGGTATAGTATATTGGGAGTCCATATAATATAACATGTGAACCCAAAGTTTAAATAACAAGTATAATATATAATGAGTATCACATAACAATAGGCTTAATCCTTGAACCTTGCTTTACCATAAGCATTAAAGCTTACGAACCATGGAATATGAAATATGCCATGGTAAAATAATAATCATAGATAAAATCAAGGTCTGATTTTTAAGCCCAAGTTTATAACCTGCCAAGAAATCAACCAAGGTTATGTTAATACTTTTAATAAAATGAACATAGAATGAAAATATACTAGATATAAAAGACGACACATAAACACCTAATGAATTATAAGTAGCACATAGGAAAGCTAGCTATGATGACTAATTGATTAAAATAGTATTTACCTTGTTATTAATCTGACTCGGTAAGGAACTGTAGTAACAAGAAGTAGGTATAATAAGATCAAGATATTCAATGCTCTTTAAATAAGTCTCTGTCGCTATGTTAAATCTGCATACGAAAAGAAAGAGGTGCCTTAGTTCCAAATAAACTAATTAAGCCTGCAGATAAGTAAGCACTTTACCTCTCAGACTGTCATGAGAAAATGAGTCCTGACACTCCGCCCAATTTTCTTCCACAAACAAAGTCAAGTCAGGACTTTGCAAATAATTAGTAAGCTTACGCGGAAATGAGCAAGTATATAAAGAAGTAAATAACACATATACATCAGAGTACAACCATAAGAAACAAGTAGTAATCAACACCACGAATTCAAGAGTAAAATACAATCACAATCCTAACTAATAGCAAGATAGTGAAATGTAAGAACATCTTACGACCAAAATAGTGGCACATTTAATGTACTTAAATCCCACAAGTTAAATAATGTTCCACATAGACAGTTTTACTAGCCTACTATTTTTATTTTTTATTTTTGGGGACATTACAATCGGGAGGTGCACTACGCCAGTTTTCTAAAATGAAATAATCATTAATACCCCATTTTTCTAAAAGAAAATAATCATTAATAATAAAGTTAATAAATTTGTATATTAAAATACACCATAGGTAGACACACATTGCATTGCATCACATTTCTTATGAAGATGTCAAAAATTCATCAGGTTAGAAATGTTTTTAAAAACGAGCTCCAAGTGATTTATTGTAGCTATTAGATTTGTAGCCCTACCTAGATTGCGAATCATTCATTACAACCCAATTGCGAAAACAGGCAATGCTTGAGAAGTGGCACAAACCACTGAGATCCGTTTAGTCACACCAACCTAGGTAGAGCGCATTGCGCTTGACAACCCAATTCCAAACACCCATGTGTATTGTTGTGGGCATATTTTTTTAAATAAACTATTATCAAAATAAATAATGATTAAAAAATAGTTTAATGATATTGTAATTACATTTAAGAGATGCATTTTATAGCTCCAGTATGGGAGATATGTGTAACTTTTTCTGTTTTCATTTTAGAGTTGTTTTCATCCTAGAGTTGACAAGTGTACTTTATAAAAAATAATAAATATTATTAAAAATAACATGTAGGCTTAAATTAAATTTAAATCATTGAGAATTGCATATATATAAAACAATATAAATTAGATAAACTAAAACCATAAACATTGGATTACACATTTCCTCAACACTTCCACTTTAAAAACTATTTATACCGTGAGATATTTGATCCCTCTTGGTGCTTGATCCCCTTTCACATGGATCTATACTAGTATAATTATATTTATATATGTATTTATTTTGGATGGATTAGGAAGCACCTTCTTTCTATGCATAAATTGAAGAATAAGATTTGATTATAGTTATAGTTATGGGTGTCTATATTTTGTCATGAAGCTTGAAGAATGAGAAAATTAGAAAAATCCTAGGCTCTATCAAGCATCGAGAGGGATCAAATATCCTGAGGTGCAAACCTCTTTTGAGGAGAACCTCAGGATATTTGATCCCTCTCAGTGCTTGACAGAACCTAGGATTTCGATCTAGGTTGGTTCCACTCGTGGGAAACGACACAAAACTGGAGTTTGATCAACATTGAAATGAACATGTTAAGTTGAAAACATAGATATAATTATGAGGATTATCATAATATAATTAATAATTATTGTCAACATATTTAGAGAGAGAAAATTCTTTACTAATAAGTAATTTCCCTTAAGTGAACTTATTTTCAACTATACATATCAACTCTTACAATTATTTTTTGCTTTGTCCTAGGCAATTGCATTTTTTTCTAAAACTCCAATGTTCAAAGTTTAGTTTCAAGTTTCAAAGGTTGTAAGGCCATGCTTATTTTCCTTTTAAATTCTTTGTTTAGATAAAAGGTTAGGTCTTTTAGATTTCCATGCAATATTTATATCAATGCACTCACTTATCTCTCTCTATTTATACTTAGTCTGTTGATCTTCGTAGTTTGATGAGTTTGTTGTTTAAGAATCCTTGCATGGTTGTTTAGGAGTCCTAGCACATGGTTTTAAAACCATGTTCAAGGCCGACATATTTTTGCCCATAATTACATGGCGTCAAATTTTTCATTGATATTATATGTGCCCACGAAATATATCCATGTAAGCTTACTATCTTTAGTTTTTGTACTAGAATAATACCTGTTAAATACCTCGACACAATTAGCAATATCTAAAGTAAATAACGTGATAATAAATTAAAATAATAAGTTACCATCATTAGAGGGATCAAATCCACTCAGGAATTAGAGGGATTCACCAACCAATCATTCTCAACAATGAAATTTGTAATTAATTTTTGTCATTAGAAGGATCAAATCCACTCAAGAATTAGAGAGATTCACCTACCAATCATTCTCAAGAGTGAAATGTGTAATTGAGTTTTTCAATGTCCATGTAAGAATTAAAGGGATCAAATCCGGGATTCGCCTACCAATCAATGTGTGCAATTTGAAATAATACGTTTTTTTTAATTTTAAAATTTTTTTAGTAGTAATTTGTTTTTTATTTTCTTTATTTTTAAGTGAAATTTGGTTAAAAAATTTAACAAATATCATTGAGTGCAATTTACCATGGTTTGTTAAAGAATCCTTACTTGGTTGTTTAGAAGGCCTTGCACATGGTTTTAAAACCGTGTGCAACGCAAACATATTTGTACAGATAATTACATGGCCTCAATTTTCCATTGATATTACATGTGCCATAGATATAGCTCTTCAAATTAAGGTCTATCGTTTTTAAATAGAAAATGTATCTTTAACCTCTCATTTATTTATGACTTTCTATATCTTTAAACTTTGCCGTCTTCAATATCATTGACTTGCCCTCTCATTTATTTATGACTTTCTATATCTTTAAACTTTGCAGTCTTCAATATCATTGACTTGCCGTCTTATTCTTTTGTTTGTCTTCAAACTTTGTCGGTTTCTAAAATGGGCTCAAGGTTCAGGATCTATTAGTTTTGAAGTCAAGAGAATCCATGAAAAGTAGTTTAATATGCATCCACAGCGTGTTTTTATCTCATTGAGTTTATGAATGAGCAGCATATCACATTGAATATTGAAGAGGCATCGTGACAACACATCATTTCAGTCATTGAATTGGGCAATGTTATCATATTTTTTTTTGACTTTATGAGATTTGAAGGATCTACACCATGAGTGTCATTCACCCGTTAGTTATTTGAATGGCTAATATAGTATTGATTTTTTTATACTCTCAAAATTTAGAGAAAATGAGTATTTATTGTTAATGTAATTTTAATTCAGTCAAAAGTTAAGATTGATGATTAAATTCCAAAATTTTGTATAAATTGTGAACATGTTTTGAAGTTAATCATGATTTGATGTTAAGAGACTCCATGAAGAGTAGTTTAATAGAAAACATGGTTTATTTCTTTATAATTTTTCTATACTCTATTTTTATGAGATTGTAAACTCATTATGAAATGCTTAGTTTCTTTGTTTTAGCAACTTAATAATCTAAGTGATATTTTTAAATTAAAATGTGCTAAAATATTTTATGTATTGAATCAAAGCATCAGAATAAGTTTCGCCGGTAGGGGAGATTAAAATTTGTTAATTCATTTGGCTGAAATAGTTATGGAAACAATCCTGTAATATGTTGTTTTCACTTAAACTTCTATAAAAAAATTTTGTTACTCATCTTATATTTATTGATTTGTGTTTTAATTAATTAGTAAGTGTTTGTGACACTCATACCAACAAGGAAGAGAGTTATAATATTTTTCTTAGTTCTGAATTTGAGGTAGTTATAAATAATTGCACATCACAATTTAACCTTGCTGATATTTCTAGAAATAAAATCTTGATAATTCATGTGATTTATATAGGTTATTGGACCTTATCACTCGGTTCAATAATCTATATATTAATTTTCCTCACAATTTAACACTTTTTATCTTTCATTTCTTTATTATTAATAACTTTCATGAATTTAAGAATAAAAAGAATAAAGGCCTCAACAAATTTGATACTCTTCACCGATACAAATTCTAAATTAAAATAATTCTCTACTAATTAATTTAAATTCCTATAAACTGATGTTTGCAATGTGGGACAAGCATGACGGGTTGTTGTTATAACTAGATATCATAGGTTTTAGTAAAAAATAAAACTCTCTTAAAAATAAATAAAATACAGATTTGTTATCTGATTTGAGTTAATGGGATTTAAAAAATGAAAACCCTCTACTCCAGGATCTCGGCAATGTTATCAGATTTGTTTTTAAAATCTAGATGCAGTTGATTGATAACCATGAATGCTTCTTGAAATGAGGAGGATATTTACCTACAAGCTGCAGTCCACAAAATGTAAGAGACAAAAGAGCAGAAGCACACAGTTCACAGTAAAATCGTGAAGATGGAAGAGAATGGACGGTGAAAGAAATGTGGCCGTGACCTCTCTTCAGCAAATACTTTAAGTCATTTTCAAATGACTAAATATGAATCTCGCTGATTGATTATACTCACGCATATATACAAAGAATTGCAGCATTTCTCTGTGTAAAGTGATTTAAAAATAAAAATATGTATATTAGCGGGGAGTTGTCTCCTAATTGAAATATATTGGCGGGGAGTTTTCTCCACTTTCAAATATATTGGGGGAGTTATCTACAGGGTGTGTAACTGAGTCACCATTAAATATCAAAATAATAAAGGGTATGTTCACTAAAGAATAGGTTCATTTCTCCATATATCAGTCCACTTTCTAGAACGCCTTCCTGGATATTAATAATGTGTAAGAAAAATAAGTTTCACACATTAAACTGTTTACATAAATAAAAATATATTGGATTGTATTACATAACGGAAAAAAATATAGCCAAGGTAGAGGAATTGGATTCTATTTATTGAACATGACAATATGGCATTCAAGAATAGTAGTAAAATATATCGTTTAAGAAAAAATGGTGTAGCCTATTTAGATAAACCCAACATAGATGGTTGTCCTCGACTACTTGATGTTCCTTGACAGGTTGACTCTTCTTCCCTTCCTCACTATGCTTACCAGGTGAATCATCATCTTCGCTCTTGCAAGATATCTATGGAGTGCTACATGTGCGAAAAGTCAAATAACATGGGCATAAATTCCTTGGGCTTACACAATTTCAAATATATCTTGTGGTTTCGCATGGTTCTTGGAATTGCACAGGAAATCAAGTACTACGTGATGGTCCCTCATTACTTATGCATGTATGCATGTGGACGGACGATTTATCGTCAACATTCATATACTTCTCATTGTCACTTTTAATGGGATAGAACAAATATTTACTTTTAATTAATCGTGGACAAAATCAACATCATAAGTAAATAGAAGTAAATATTTATAGCCCACATTTACAAGAGAAGCATTACATAACGTTACAACATATCCTTCATAATCGGAAATCATAAGTAAATAGAAGTAAATATTTATAGCCGTTAGATGTTACAACATCTTCCTCATAATCAGAAATCATAAGTAAATAGAAGTAAATATTTATAGCCGACATTTACATAATGACTGCTACATAACGTTACAAGTACAGCATTTCCCTCATAATATTTATAGCCGACATTTACATGAGGAACATTACGTGCATGTGGAACGTTACGTTACAATATCATACTCGGGTGTAGAGCGCCTCATATCAACAAGTAAGAGAGTTTTAATTTTTTTTTCTCAGTTCAGAATTTCAATTGGTTTTGAATAATTGTGCATCACAATTTAACCGTGTTGATATTTATAGAAATAAAATTTTCATATTTCATGTGTTTTATAGAGGTTATTGTACCTTATCATTGGGTTCAATAATATGTATCTTAATTTTAATCGCATTTTAACCCTGCTTATCTTTGATTTCTTTATTATTAATAACTTCAATGAATTTAAGAATTAAAAGAAATAAAGACGTCACCAAATTTGATACTCTTCACCCATACAAATTCTAAATTAAAATAATTCTCTACTAATTAATTTAAATTCCTATAAACTAATGTATGCAACGTGGGACTGGCATGATGGGTTGTTGTTATAACTACATATCACAGGTTTTAGTAAAAATTAAAACTCTCTTAAAAATAAAGCAAATAAAGACTTGTTATTTGATTTGACTTAATGGGATTTAAAAAATTAAAACTCTCTTAAAAATAAAGCAAATAAAGACTTGTTATTTGATTTGACTTAATGGGATTTAAAAAATTAAAACTCTCTACACTAGGATCTAGGCAATGTTATGAGATTTGTTTTTAAAATCTAGATGCAGTTGATTTGATAACCATGAATGCTTCTTGAAATGAGGAGGAGATTTACCTGCAAGTTGCAGTCCACAGAACGTAAGAGACAAAAAATTAGAAGCACACAGTTCACAGTAAAATCGTGAAAAGGAAAGAGAATGCACGGTGAAAGAAATCTGGCCGTGACCTCTCTTCAATAAATACTTTAATTCATTTTCAAATGAATAAATATGAATCTCGGTGATTGATTATACTCAAGCATATATACAAAGAATTGCAACATTTCTCCTTGTAATGTGATTTAAAAATAAAAATATGTATATTGGAGGGGAGTTATCTGCTAATTGAAATATATTGGCGGGGAGTTGTTTGCAATTTGAAATATATTGGGGGATTTCTCTACAAGGTGTGTAACTGAGTCACCATTAAATTTTAAAATAATAAAGGGGTATGTTCACTAAAGAATGGGTTCATTTCTCCATATATCATTCCACTTTCTAGAACGACTTCCTGGATAATAATAATGTGTAAGAAAAATAAGTTTCACACTTTAAACTATTCACATAAAAAAAAGATATTGGATTGTATTACATAAAGAAAAAAGTTGTAGCCAAGGTAGAGGAATTGGATTCCATTTATTGACCATGACAATATAGCAGTCAAGAACACTAGTAAAATATATCGTTTAAGAAGAAAATGATGTAGTCTATTTAGATAAACCCAACCCAACGTAGATGGTTGTCCTCGGCTACTTGATGTTCCTTGACAGGTTTAATCGTCCTACTTCTTCACTTTGGTTTCACTTTGTTTACCAGGTGAATCATCATCTTCGCTCTTGCAAGATATCTGCGTAGTGCCACATGTGCCGAAATTATTCTCTTCACAACTTCCAGTGCTACCATTTTCAAAATGGTCACCTTTCTACTTCTCCACCAAGCTTGCAAATACCATCGATGTAATTTCCTTGGGCTTACACAATTTGAAAGTTATCTTGTGGTTTAGCATCGTTCTTGGAATTGCACAAGAAATCTTACTATGTGATGGTTCTTCATTACTTATGCATGTGGGTGATTTATCGTCATCATTTATATTCTTATTATTGTTATTTTTAATGGGAGAGAAAAAATATTTACTTTTAATTAATGGCCGACAAAATCTACATCATAAGTAAATAGATGTAAATATTTATAACCCACATTTACATGAGGAACGTTACATAATGTTACAACATCTACTTCATTATCGAAAATCATAAATAAATAGAAGTAAATATTTATAACCGACATTTACATGAGGAACGTTACATAACGTTACAATGTCTCCCTCATAATCGGAAATCATAAGTAAATAGAAGTACAAATATTTATATCTAACATTTACATGATGAACGTTACATAACGTTACAACATCTCTCTCGGAATATTTATAATCGACATTTACATGAAGAACTCAACATGCATGAGGAACCTTGCATTGCAAGATCTCCTCGTACTAGGCTATAGAGCACCTCAAAAGAGCAAGTAAGAGAGCTTTCATTTTTTTTCGTGAGTTCAAAATTTGAGGTGGTTATGATTAATTACACATCACAATTTAACCGTGCTCATATTTTTAGAAATAAAATCTTGATATTTCATGTGATTTATAGAGCTTATTGTACCTTATCACTAGGTTTAATGATCTGTATATTAATTTTACTCACATTTTAACCTTGGCTTATCTTTGATTTCTTTATTATTAATAACTTTAATGAATTTAAGAATTAAAAAAAATAAAGGCCTCACCAAATTTAATACTCTTCACCCATACAAATTCTAAATTAAGATAATTCTCTACTAATTAATTTAAATTCCTATAAACTAATGTATGCAACGTGGGACAGTCATGAGGGGTTGTTGTTATAACTACATATCATGTAAAAATAAGAAATGAATGTTTTACTTGAATTGAATTTTGAATTAGGAGACAGACACAACTTTATACAAAAAAATCCTACAATCATGCTGAGATATCAGGCTGAGCTATTCTATAATCATGCTGAGGTCTCCTATAATCAGCATGTATGTCATTCTCAACACTCCCCCTCAAGTTGGAGAGTGAATGTCAAAAACTCCCAACTTGCGTATCATAGTTGAGAAAATTTATTTTCCCAATGGCTAAAGTGAACACATCTACAAGCTGATTTGTTCAAGCAACATGTTTGGTTAAAATCAAGTCATATTGTATTTTGTCACGAATAAAATGACAATCCATCTCTATATGTCTGGTTCTGTCATGGAAGATGGGATTGGCTGCTATATGTAAGGAAGCTATGTTATCACAATACAACAATGCTCGCTTTGGATGCAATACTCTCAAATCTGTCAATATTGAGTGTAGCGAGGATAATTCATAGCATGTACCTGTCATGGCCCTATATTCGACTTCTGTTGAGGAGAGAGATCTGGTTTTCTACCTTTTTGTCCACCAGGAAATTAGAGAGGATCCTAGAAAAACACAATAACCCATAGTGGATCTACGAGATATTGAACAACCAGCCCAGTCCAAATCAGAAAAGGCTTGCAAAGACAAATCATTCTGAGAAGGGAAAAACAAACCTTGTTCTAGATTGCTTTTAAAATAACTTAACACATGCAAGGCAGCCTCCATATGTGGTTGGTGTGGTGCATGTATGAATTTGCTTAGCACATGGACCGAATAAGTAATGTCTGGTCAGGTGATTGTCAAATAAATTAGGCGTCCAACATGTCTCCTATACTGAGATGGATCTTTAAGCAATTCCCTTGAATCCGAGAGTTTTACGTTTTGCTCCATGGGAAAGTTCACACATTTAGAACCTAAATGCCTACCATCTTTTAGAATTTCCAAAGTATATTTTCGTTGCAAAATGGAAATACTTTTCTTTGATCAAGAAACTTCGATGCCCAGAAAATAATTCAAATTACCCAAATGTTTAATCCAGAAATGGTTATGCAGAAATTGCTTGAGAGTTAATATGGGATTAACGTCATTACCCGTAAGGAGAATGTCATCAAAATATATCAATAATGCTGTAAAAGACTCGCCTTTTCGGTGTGTGAATAATGAGTAATCTACTTTGTATTAAACAAATCCAGCAGCTTGGATAGCTATAGAGAACTTGGCAAACCATTGTCGTGAAGCTTGATTTAAGCCATATAACGACTTGTGGAGGCAACACACTAGATTCTCCCCTTGTCGCCGAAGACCAGGAGGTGGAGACATATAAATTTATTCATGGAGATCACCATGGAGAAAAGCATTGTGGACATCGAGTTGGTGAAGT
The DNA here is from genome assembly GCA_001517045.1 of Pseudotsuga menziesii. Taxonomy (NCBI): domain Eukaryota; kingdom Viridiplantae; phylum Streptophyta; class Pinopsida; order Pinales; family Pinaceae; genus Pseudotsuga; species Pseudotsuga menziesii. The sequence goes on from LPNX011193095.1 coordinate 834,427, forward strand.
GACCAATTCTGGGCAGCTGCTAAAGCCAATAAACAATGAACAGTAACCATTTAGCAGTGGGAGAAAAAGTATCATGGTAATCTATACCTTCCAATTGTGTGTAACCTTTCGTAACCAAATGAGCTTTGTAACGCTCTATAGTGCCATCTGAATGCCTTTTGATTTTGTAAACCCAATGGCAACCAATAGGCTTCTTACCAAGAGGAAGGGAAGTGAGGACCAAGTGTTGTTGGCTTCTAAAGCAGCCAATTCAAATTGCATAGATTCTTGCCAATGGGAATGAGAAGTTGCTTTGGTATAAGATGTAGGCTCAATATCTTGACTCACAACAGCAGTAAATGAGTAGTGCCGTGGTGAGTAACGATGATAAGAGACAAAATTGCAAAGGGGATATCGTGTACCTTGTTGTGGACCTGAGGACAAAGTCGGCAAATGATTGGGAAATGTCACTTGGTTGCAGACATAATCATGTAAAGCTGTGGGAGGGTGATGAGATTGGTGAGAATGGTGTAAAAGGTGTTCGGGAGGAGGACCATTAGTTGGTGGCTGAGAAGAAGTTGTATCCGGTGGTGAGAGTGGTTGGACTGGTGGGGAAAGATCCGGTTGGTGATAGGTGTCAAAAACTAAAAGAGGAAGGACAGGGACAGAAGTTGTGGAAGTGGATGGAATGGACTCATGGGAAATATGGTTTCATGAAAAAAAACATCATGGCTAGTGAACATTTGATGGGTTGTAATATTGTAGAGTTTGTAAGCTTTTTGGCCTACTAGATATCTAAGAAAAACACACCGTCTAGTGTGAGGGGTGAATTTAAGGGGAACGTGTACAACAGTAGCATAGGAAAGACACCCAAAGACTCGAAGATGAGAATAAGAAGGGAGTTTTCCAAAAAGTCTTTCAGAATGGGTTTGGTAAGAAAGACGTGGTGTGGGCAAATGGTTGATTATATGAATGGCAGTGGAAACACATTCTGCCCAAAAATGTAAAGGAAGGTGTGCTTGAAAACAAAATGCGCGAGTGGATTCAAGAATATGGCGATGCTTGCGCTCTACAACCCCATTTTGTTGAGGGGTGTAGACACAATAATGTTGATAATTGGTCCCTTTTTGTTTAAAAAAATCTTGCATAGAAAAGAATTCTCCACCATTATCAACCCGAATGTTAGCTATAGAAATATGGAATTGTGTTTGGACAAATGAGAAGAAATTGACAAGTAAATGTTGTGTCTCACTTTTGTGATGCATAAAAAAAACCCATGTGAATCTAGAATAATCATCCACAATAGTCAAAAAATATTTCGCACTAGAAAAGGAGGCAATTTTATAGGGGCCCCAAATGTCACAATGAATTAATTCAAAAGGCCTAACAGATGAAATTGAACTAACAAAAAATGGAAGTCGACTCTGTTTTGCAAGAGCACAAACATCACAAGCATTATTAGATTGGGAAGAGAAATTCAGCAAATGTTTTGCCATAAAATCTAATATAGAGGAAGATAAATGCCCCAAACAGCGATGCCACAAAGTGGTGGGGGAGGCGACCTGAGAATTGGGTAAAAGGTAGGAAGTGGTTGCTGTGGATGGAGGTTGATGTTTTGAATTCTCTGATGCTAATGCCGCCATGTAATAAATTCCGTCTCATCGTTTACCCAAACCAATCATCTTCTTCATCCTCAAGTCCTGCAAAATACACCAATAAGGGAGATGGTTACTGAACAATGGAGATCTCTGGTAATTCGACTCACAGACATTAAATCCACCTTAAAAGATGGCACACCAAGTGAATTTTTTAAAGTAATAGTTGAACTCAAAGGTAAATTCCCAATGGATGTAATGGGAGCCTGTTCTCCACTTAGCATAGCAACTGGCGACAACAAAGTGTTCTTACGTCTGCTGACAAGCGAAGTTGGAGATGAAGTAATGTGTTCTATTGCACCACTATCAATAACTAATTGATGGAGGTGCAAAAGTGCTTGTGACAAATCTGAAGAAGCAGTAGCAGCATTAGCCTTAGGATTGGCAGATTGTGTTGTCCCTTTTCCCTGTATGATAGACAGGATTTGCTCGAGTTGCAAATTAGAGAGCCCATGATTCACCAATGGCACGTCCACAATTACTGAACCCTCCTTGACATTGTTGGCTGAAGATTGATGGCTGTGGTTGCGCTTAAAAGAGAAGCTTCCTTGATTGGATTTGTTGGATGGATGTTTGGGATGTTCTGGCGGATACCCATTCAATTTCTACTATGTTTCTCGTACATGATGGTCACGGTCACAATAAGAGCAATGCAAAGGTTTTCGAGTAGATGAGTTGGAACAAGAAGAGGAGGAACCTTGTCCATGTTGAACAGCTAGAGCCACTGGTTCAACCCTTCGGATAGCCATGGCTGAGTTTTTTGTTGTCTCACATGCAGCACCTAGACTTTGATGCTTCTCTTCTTGTACACTGGAGGAGTAAGCCTTGGCAACATCTGGCAATGGATTCATCAACATAATCTGCCATCGGATTGCACTATAGGAATCATTAAGTCCCATGAGGAATTGCATCAATCTATGTCTCTTATGGTCCGCCCCACAAGAGCAAACGGTGTCATTATAGGATCCTAGTTCATCCCATAATTTCTTCAATCTTGTGTAATAAGCCGCAACAATCATCTGATCTTGATCAAGACAAGCAATGTCCCTCTCAATATGAAAAATGCGAGGGCAATTTCTTTGAGAAAAATGATCCCGAAGGTCTTCCCATATCATGTAAAAATAAGAAAAGAATGTTTTTTTTGAATTGAATTTTGAATTAGGAGATAGACACAGCTTTATACAAAAAATTGCTACAAACATGCTAAGCTATTCTACAATCATGCTGAGCCATTCTACAATCATGCTGAGATATCAGGCTGAGCTATTCTACAATCATGCTGAGACCTCATACAATCAGCATGTATTTCATTCTCAACACTCCCCCTCAAGTTGGAGAGTGAATGTCAAGAACTCCCAACTTGCATATCATAGTTGAGAAAATTTCTTTTCCCAATGGCTTAGTGAACATATCTGCAAGCTGATTTGTTGAAGCAACATGTTTGGTTATAATGGAGCCATCTTGTATTTTGTCACGAATAAAATGACAATCCATCTCTATATGTCTGGTTCTTTCATGGAAGATGGGATTGGCTGCTATATGTAAGGCAACTGTGTTATCATAATACAATAATGGAGATCGCTGGCAATTCGACTCACAAACATTAAATCCACCTTAAAAGATGGCACACCAAGCGCATGCATGTTTGGGATGTTCTCGCAGATACCCATTCAGTTTCCAGCATGTTTCTCGCACATGATGGTCATGGTCACAATAAGAGATAGACATAGCTTTATACAAAAAATTAGGAGACAAACACAGCTTTATACAAAAAATTAGGAGACAGACACAGCTCTATACAAAAAATTCCTACAATCATGCTGGGCTATTCTACAATCATGTTGAGCCATTCTACAATCATGTTGAGATATCAGGCTGAGCTATTCTACAATCATGATGAGATCTCCTACAATCAGCATGTATGTCATTCTCAACACTCCCCATCAAGTGGGAGAGTGAATGTCAAGAACTCCCAACTTGCGTATCATAGTTGAGAAAATTTCTTTTCCCAATGGCTTAGTGAACACATCTGCAAGCTGATTTGTTGAAGCAACATGTTTGGTTATAATTGAGCCATCTTGTATTTTTTCACGAATAAAATGACAATACATCTCTATATGTCCGGTTCTTTCATGGAAGACGGGATTGGCTGCTATATGTAAGGCGGTTGTGTTATCACAATACAGCAATGGAGATCTCTGGTAATTCGACTCACAGACATTAAATCCACCTTAAAAGATGGCACACCAAGCACATGCATGTTTGGGATGTTCTCGCGAATAAACATTTAGTTTCCAGCATGTTTCTCGCACATGATGGTCATGGTCAAATAAGAGCAATGAAAAGGTTTTCGAGTAGATGAGTTGGAACAAGAAGAGGAGGAACCTTGTCCATGTTGAATAGCTAGAGCCACTGGTTCAGCCCTTTGGATAGCCATGGCTAAGTTTTTTGTTGTCTCACGTGCAGTGCCTAGACTTTGCTCTTTCTCTTCTTGTACAATGGAGGAGTAAGCCTTGGCATCATCTGGCAGTGGATTCATCAAGAGAATCTGCCCTCGGATTGCACTATAGGACTCATTAAGTCCCATGAGGAATTGCATCAATCTGTGTCTCTTTTGGTTCTCCCCACAAGAGCAAAGGGTGTCATTATAGGATCCTAGTTCATCCCATAATTTATTCAATCTTGTGTAATAAGGCGCAACAGTCATCTCATCTTGAGCAAGACAAGCGATGTCCCTCTCAATCTGAAAAATGCGAGCAGCATTCCTTTGAGAAAAATGATCCCAAAGGTCTTCCCATACCTCCTGGGCTGTGGTCGAAAAAATAACACTATCTGCAAGATCCTGTGTGAGATAATTAAGAATCCAGGAGAGAATCATATCATTGCATTTTTTCCATGCAGCATAGTCATCTGGTTTGGCTGTAGCAGACATCATTGTGGTTGTTGCGTCTATGAAACCCAACTTGGATTTGGCGTTCAAAGAAATCATCATGGCTCTGCACCATGTCGAATAATTATCCCCATTAAGAGGATTGGAAATAAGCAGCATTCCTGGATGATCATAATGATTAAGAAAAAAGGGATTGGAATATGGATTGGTAGCAGTGGGCTTGTCTCCATAGAAGATTGCTCATTTGCCATGATGATGGAAACAACGAAAAGAAGGCAAAAATAAAGGCAGAGAGCTACCGGAGGCAGAGTATCGTTCCCTACTCCGATACCATGTAAAAATAGGAAATGAATGTTTTCCTTGAATTGAATTTTGAATTAGGAGACAGACACAGCTTTATACAAAAATTCCTACAATCATGCTAAGCTATTCGACAATCATGCTGAGCCATTCTACAATCATGCTAAGATATCAGGCTGAGCTATTCTATAATCATGCCGAGCCATTCTACAATCATGCTGAGATATCAGGCTGAGCTATTCTACAATCATGCTGAGATCTCCTACAATCAGCATGTATGTCATTCTCAACATATCATAGGTTTTAGTAAAAAGTAAAACTCTCTTAAAAATAAAGGAAATAAAGATTTGTTATCTCATTTCACTAACTGGGATTTAAAAAATTAAAACTCTCTACACCATAATCTAGTCAATGTTATCAGATTTGTTTTAAAAATCTAGATGCAGCTAATTTGATAACCACGAATGCTTCTTAAAATTAGGAGGATTTTTACCTACAAGTTGCAGTCCACGAAACATAAGAGACAAAAACCAGAAGCACACAGTTCACAGTTAAATCGTGAAGAGGGAAGAGAATGTACGGTGAAAGAAATATGCCCATGACGTCTCTTCAAAAAATACTTTAAGTCATTTTCAAATGAATAAATATGAATCTTGGTGATTGATTATACTCACGCATATGTACAAAGAATTGCAGCTTTTCTCCGTGTAATGTGATTTAAAAATAAAATATGTATATTGGCGAGAAGTTGTTTGCTAATTGAAATATATTGGTGAGGAGTTGTCTTCAGTTTGAAACATATCGGGGGAGTTCTCTACAGTAACTAAGTCACCATTAAATATCAAAATATTGAAGGGGTATGTTCACTAAAGAATGGGTTCATCTCTGTAGAAGGACTCCCTCGATAATAATAATGTCTAAGAAAAATAAGTTTCAGACGTTAAACAGTTCAAATAAATAAAAAGATATTGGATTGTATTACGTAATGAAAAATTTTGTTGCCAAGGTAGAGGAATTGGATTCCATTTATTGAACATGACAATATAGCACTCAAGAGCACTAGTAAAATATACCGTTTAGGAAGAAAATAGTGTAGCTTATTTAGATAAACCCAACATAGATGGTTGTCCTCGGCTACTTGATGTTCCTTGACAGGTTGACTCTTCCTCTCTTCCTCACTCTGCTCACGAGGTGAATCATCATCTTCGCTCTTGCAAGATATCTGTGCAGTGCTACATGTGCCGGAATTATTCTCTTCACGACTTCTAGTGCTATCATTTTTAACATGGTCACCTTTTTGCTTCTCCATCAAGCTAGCAAATACCATGGGCATAAATTCCTTGGGCTTACACAATTTGGAAGTTATCTTGCGGTTTCGCATGGTTCTTGGAATTGCACACGAAATCTTGCTATGTGATGGTCCCTCATTACTTATGCATGTGGGGATTTATCGCCACCATTCATATTCTTCTCATTGTCATTTTAATGGGTGAGATAAAATATTTACTTTTAATTAATGGCCGAAAAAATCTACATCATAAGTAAATAGAAATAAATATTTATAGCTAACATTTACATGAGGAACATTACATAACATCACAACATCTCCTTCAGAATCGAAAATCATAGGTAAATGGAAGTAAATATTTATAGCCCACATTTACATGATGAACGTTACATAACATTAGACCATCTCCCTCATAATCGGAAATATCATAAGTAAATAGAAGTAAATATTTATAGCTGACATTTACATGAGGAACGCTACATAACATTACAACATCTCCCTCATAATATTTATAGCTGACATTTACATGAAGAACGCTACATGCATGAGGAACGTTACGTTACAAGATCTCTGCCATACTCGGTTATAGAGCGCCTCTCGGCATAATAAGTAAATAGAAGTAAATATTTATAGCCGACATTTACATGAGGAATGCTACATAACATTACAACATCCCCCTCATTGCGTTGAGAGGCGCTCTATAGCCCAGTATGGGGGAGATCTTGTAACATTACATAACGTTATGTAACGTTATGTAATGTTACGTAACGTTATTTTTATTAATATTTTTTTTGTAATTATAAGTCAAAATAAATGTCGGCTAAAAAAACAACCTAATATGAACGAGATGTAATCTTCGTCCCTAACAAAACAATAAAAAAGTAAAACTTTAATTATCTCGAAAAAAAATGCGAGCTAAAAAAAAAAAACAATATGGGGGAGATGTTGTAATGGTTACCTAACAAAATAATAAAAAACAAAACATTGAATTATCCCCAAAAAAATTGTTGGTCTTGCACATGGTTTTAAAACCATGTGCAAGGCCTTCTAAGCAACCCATGGTTTTATTGTAGATGGTTTAGGAGGGCCTTGCAAATGGTTTTAAGACCATATGCAAGGCCTCCTAAACAACCCATGGTTTTAGGAGGGCCTTGCATATGGTTTTAAAACCATGTATGGTGAGATGTTGTAATGTTCATTTCTAACAAAATAAAAAACAATAATAAATATTATGTTGACTGTAAATAATATTAAATATTAATAATAAAAATATTATATGTGGATCTTAAATAAAAAGATGTGTTTTTGGTTTGAATCAAATCAATGGCTATATATAGGACACACCAAAGTTAATAGCTCATTGAGTACAATACCTAGGAATAAGTTTGTACCTTGAGAGATTTGATCCCTCTTGGCGCTTGATATAGCCTAGGATTTGGATTTACGCTGGTAATATTTATAGTCATGTACATGAAGAACGCTACATGCATGAGGAACATTAAGTTACAAGATCTCCCCCATACAGGGTTGTAGAGCACCTCTCGACGAAAACATAACGTTACATCATCTCGTTCATAATCGAAAATCACGTTCATAATCGAAAATCATAAGTAAAATAAAAGTAAATATTTATAGCCCACATTTACATGAAAAACCTTACATAAAGTTACAACATCTCCCTCATAATATTTATAGTCTACATTTACATAAGTAACTTTACATGCATGAGGAATGCTACTCTACAATATCTCCCCCATACAAGACTATAGAGCTAGTTTTCAATTATAAATAAATAATTTTAAAAATTATATAAATAATATCTCAAAATATATATATATATGATATGATAATTATAACTAGTACCTAAATCATAAATAACATACAATTGGTAACATGAACTCTAATGATTGTAATTATGATTAGCAGAAAGATCAATAGATAATAATATTTGGACTTGAAAAAATGACAACATTCAATTAAAAAAATGAACACAACCGTACTCGAATGGAACATAAATAAATAAAATAGCGAACAACTAAACTTCTAAAACCCTAACTAGCGAACAACTAAACTTCTAAAACCCTAAGTTGAAACTGAATAAGCGTTACATGCGTTAGAAGAGATTACAAATACGGTTGATTTTGTAGAACCGATTCATTGCGGAAAATCGCCTCTCATAAAGATAGATCGAGTTTTCCTAAATCGAAAGGCCGGGATGCAACTTTTTCACAGAAGGGGCACACTGTGAGGGTTCCCTCGGGCGCAGACGCAGGCATGTATTTTAGAACTCTTAGATCCTGCAGCTCTTTATGCAGTTTTCTGTTTTCATCTACAAGTAACTCGTTCTAGCTCTTCAAACGGTCGCAGTCCATCTCCACTTGCTTGAACTTTCCCCTGAAACAAACTTATCAAACTCTGGAATGTTTAGCATAAAAGTAGCAATAAAATACAGTATCGACGGGATCAAAACTTTTTTTTCAGGAAAAGATGGCCTAAATTGTAACTTTTTAATTAAACATAATTTGGATCTATCCCCTAGACCTTTTCTGTTCCACCTTCGTACGAAACTAAATTACGCTTCAAAATTCCTTGCTAAATTATGTAGCAGTCGATTCCAAAATAGGGATTTCGAATGTTAATGTCAACATTTAAAGTACAAGAATGAATAGAGGTCATGGGCTAACCTTGCTCGTCTATTCTGGAACCACACTTCAACTTGTCGAGGGCGGAGATTCATCTGTGCGGCCAAGGCTTGCTTCTGCTTCTGCATAAAAAGAAGTTTCTGCCCAATCAAGATGAGACAACAAAGGAAATTCAGAACACTAAGTAGAAAACAATGACATGAAGATATTTACAGATTCGGGGAGCTTGTTCTTTCTGAAGCTTTCTTCCAAAAGACCAGACTGCTCCCTGGACAGTCTGAGCTTCTTCTTGATAGCGCGTTCTTGATCTTCTCCATCGCTGAGAAACATTGAGCAAACTCTGCCGTTCTCCAACACTTCGGTAGAAACCTGCTTTCTCTTGGAGTCAATGGCGCACTTGTTCTCTGGTTTGATAACGTTGGAGTTCAGGCTACTGGAAGATGAGACATTGATGGCGCCCGAGTCTTCGTTGGAGTAACAAGACGCAGGCAATTTGTTCACATCGAAACCCCTTGATACTCCCGTTGTTCTCTCGTCACCATCACCTGCACCATACGATTATCATGATTAAGATCCGAAATAAAATCAAAACCATCCACATGGCAATCCAGACACCATTACATAAAACTGAATCCGATGAAGTAATTAGTTTTGCAGATTAACGATTTATCATAACGGATTTAAGCAGGGCAGCCACATACCAATCCCAGCCTTTTGATCCCATGGCAAAGTGTCGAAAAAGGGACGAAGAACCGGGGAACCCGACTCACCCGGGTGCATTAATGGAAACAGATCTAAGTGCACCGGAGGCGAATTCACTGGTCTCTGAGAAGCTTGATCTTGACCTGCCTCGCTTGTGGCTGTCCCGATATTAACATTCTTGCAGATGCAGAGGCCTGTATTGCAATCCTGATCCATAGCCATCTGTTTCAGTTAAGGTTTCTTCGGAAATGAATAAGGAAAAACGGATATCGAAAGGGAATATGTAGGGCAGGATGGGCGATGGAACCCGTTGGACAATTGAATGTTGAATATTGAATATTGCACGGTGGAGTGGAGTTTCTTAAGTTGCCATATATAGCATATTGCCACAACATTTATCATTCTAAGTATTATTACTTTAAATGGTACTCCAACTAATGTAGACGTATTTTAAATTCGACGATGAAAGTATGTTTTAAATTCCATTATCCATGTATTTTAATTTGGATTCAAATTCCACTCTAAATGTATTTTAGAAATTCCACTATGGATATTCTAAATTTGGATTTTTATAAATTCCACAATGGATATTTTAAATTTGGATTTATGAATGTTTGTAAAAGTGAAATATTTTATGATTTAGGTAGTAATTTTTCTATATTAAATAAAGTTATATATAGAGATATAAAGTTAAAATATTATAACTAAAATTAATTTATTTAAGTTTATTTAAGATACATTTATTAAACAATTAGAAAGATTAACATGAATTAAGTGTATAAATGGAAGGATAAATGTTTTAATTTTTTAATTTAAAACTAAGAATGTGTATATATCTAATGTACTTATCAAATTCTAACATTTTTTTAAATTATTAATTAAGTAAAGTTAAAAAAAAACTTTTAATTCTTTGACTTCATAGTAGAAACAACACAATTGTTAGAGTGTAATTGAAATTGGTAGAGATTAATTGAAAAATATTTAGTATTACAATAGGAATATTTGGATTTTTTAATTTATAAAAAATAAACTAAAAGGTCTTACCAACTTTGGAAAATATTAAACAATATTATTAACTATAGAAAATACAACAAAATTGTTCTATAGCTTAATTGAAAGTGATAGTATTACAATTGGAATACTAGCATTCATTTATTTTATAGATAATAAATTAAATGGTTTTACTTACCATGGAAAATATTGAACAATATTACTAATTATAAAAAACAAATTTATAGATGAAAACACTTTGCATACACACAAAATTATTAATTTCCAAAACAAAAAACATTAAACTTATTTTTTAGTTCAAAGTACAATATTGTTACTGATATCCTACTCATATCCTACTTATCAAATCTAGACTATAGTTTGAGTTGAAAATATAAGGTAAACTTTATATCATTGCTTCTTAGTCGAATATATAGATATATAAAGATCATGGATACCAAAGAACATGAAAATATTAGAGGTGAATGTGCTTTCTAAGATATTCAATTGAAGAGTTTATGTAGATGATAGAAGATATACATAAAACATGGTGGGATATCATCGGGATATCGTTGCCCAAATTCTTGTCATTTATACTTTGGGAGAAACAAATTCATCTAGGATAAAAAGGCTTAGTAAATATGGAGACCTATACTTTGGGAGAAACAATTCATCTAGGATAAAAAGGCTTAGTAAAGATGAAGACCTATTGAAGTTGAGAAAACTCCAAGAGATGAAAGAATCATGTCTCAATAGTCAATAAAGATATCATCCATATTTGACAAATAAAGGAATATTTGAAGTGCTCCACTAAATTCAATAAAAATGGGAAATGGATTCTCTTTGACACATATGCCCATATCAAGACAAGTGGAGGAATATTAAGAGTTCTTGAATAATTCAACAACTATAAAGAAAAGATCATATATAACTTTGACTTGAGGGATTGTGTCTCATTTTTCCACTTCCCCTTTGGTTGGGTCATAATCCCTTGGTGATCCTAATAGTCAATAGCATATGCTCATTTTATTATATTATATATTGTGTTCTAATTTTAAGTATAATAACTTGCATGTTGAATGAACATATTAAACTAGACAAACCACTTAAAACACAATATTAAGACTATGATTCATTAATATCCTATAATTGGGCCTTGAATCTTGGCTCCATACTAGGAATATTAATAATATATTTACATCATGGTTTATCCAAACTTATTCCACATTGCTTAAAGAAAAAAAAACTTATTAGATAATTACATGATGAATTATATCTCAAAGTTCAAAATTAAGGTACCAAATTCCCCGCCCCTTAAAATAGAACCACCATTTGCGTTCTCTTTATATGGACAGAAATCTAGGTATTCCTCCATCATTGCATCCTCTAGCTTCCATCTAGCATCATTTGGTCCATAGTTCTCTAGTGCACTTTGCTTCACATAAAGCTCTATTTCAAAGCAATGGGTGCTACCTTGGAGCAACTCCAATTTTTCAAAGAAATATTATTTAGTTGATCACCTCCCTTAAAGTCTTACAAAGTTTTTTCTTATAGTTTCAGTTACCTTCAATTTTTCATATTTTAACACAATATTATTCCATTACCTTTAGTAAATATAGACTAATTGTAATTCCATTAATGGGATTAACCCATATCATCGCATCATTGCTGTAATATCCTGAATTTTGGACCTAACACTTACATGCATGAGCCTATTGATTATGATGTTATCTTGATGTTTTATATACTAGGTCGAAGACCCCATTGCATATGAACATGATGACTTGTTTTATATATTTGGTGTAAGACAATTGTTGATGATATATATATATATATATATATATATATATATATATATATATATATATGTATATGCTTGTGTGTGTTCGGTGTGGACCCTGAAGCACATGATTGATGAGATGATTTTTTTTCAGCGAGGATCTCTGGAGCACGTGAGTGATTGATGTTTGCATTGAGAAAGAAGCTCTGGAGAACATGAGTATTATATTTATGTTCAGCATGAAGCTCTGGAACACATGAAAAGAAAATTTGGAAGTGTTGGGCATAAGCCATGGAGCCTTCTATGTTGATGTTGAGCATAAGCTATGGAACATCGGATCCTTGGCCTTTGTATCCCTAGGTGTATCGTACAAGTACATACTAGCATTAGTGTTGAGCGAAGAGCTCTATAATTGCACTAAGTTTGTATCTCCCTATTTTCTAGTGTTGAGTATGGACTCTCATAAGTGCTAGGAGTTATTGAAAATAATTAATGATTACTGAGTGAAAATGACTCGAGAAAAATATTGATCTCATGAGACTTATTTATAAGTGATTAAATGAAATTTTGAATTTCTATATTCTCATCAAGTACTGAAGAACTACCATATTATACGAGGAAATCCAACATGCAAGGATTTTTAGAGTTGCCTAGTCTAGTAGACCTAACAATCTACTTGATGACCTTAATGAAGAAAGTGTCGTAAGTCTAAGGATCACAATATGTGACACCCAAAGACAAATGTTAACAAATGTTATATATTATTATGTACTTTATACATGGTATGTATAAAGAATAAATATAGTAATAATATTAATAATGTGAGAAAGAAGGAAAAGTCTTATATATTACTATATTTACTAGGATAAAAATTAGATAGTATAATAGCTACAAAATTCAAATTATGAACTAGCTAAAAGTTCATAAGTTAAATATTAAAAGTACTAAATTAAATAAAAAAGGGTTAAATCAAGAAATGAAGCATTTATTGATTTAACTGCCCCTTTGACTAAAAATTCTTTCTATAAAATCTCAATCCCAAGAGAGGCTTGGGGATCTCATCATATCTTTTTGGAGTCATTATTCTACCTATTCTCAAGAGAGAGTCTTTAGAGAACATTTTTCCCTAAGAGGAAGAAGGAGAACTGATCGAGACGTGATATACAAACTAGGAAAGCCTCACCTTAGGATCTCTAAGCTACTTGCATGTTGGAACCAGCTCGGGGGGATCCGGATTTAAACCAGGAACGGTTTTGGGGCATGGTTGGGTGGAACATGGTAGTTCCCAAGTGATACAGTCATCTAATACAAAGGTTAGATATGCCTATGAATTGTTTAATATTGGTTAATTGAGTGTGAAGGTTTCAACCATTAAAGGAGCTTCAAATATCCAAGTATGAGGTTCTAGACTACCTATTCCATTTTCTAGATTAAAGTGCCGGCGAGATTATGCCATGGTTTATATTAGATGTTCTAACCTTGGATGTTTCATTTTTCCCTCTCAAAATTTCTTTAAGGGTTTACATTCTAAATTATAAACCCTAGGCTGAAAATGTCTTCTCTATGCTAGAATTATCTAAGGGTTTGATTCATTTAAGTTTATCTCTGCAAATTAATTCTTGGATAAATATTCGTGAAGGTTTTTGCACTTTTATTTCACTTCTGTTCTATCTTGGATGCTTAAATTGTGTGTTCCTACAAACTAGGTATTCTTTTCACATTAGGTACATAGCTTTTCATTGACCTATATAATCTAGTGACAGATTTCCTTTTTTAAGCACAGGCATATTATATTTAAAAAGAACACCATTTTAGATCTAGGTTTCTATTATATTCATAAACTATAGTAAATTTATTAAAAGAACAGGTAGTAAGATATAATATATATACATATAAATATATTAACAATTATGAAAATGAATCATATGTTTATTCTATTAAAACTATAATTACATCTAAGGATAACATTTAAACATCATATACTAGAGCTAGGATAAGAACCAGCTTAGACCTTTTAAGGCTTGTATAACTAAAAATATGCCACTAATCAAATCTTTTCCCATTAAAAACTAAACATTATCATAAACAATAAATTTGTTAACATTATGAAGTAGTATCTTAAATAACAAATTCCAACCCTATCTTATTAATAACCACATGAACAGAAATCATATGTCATAATATTACCTACAACAACATGTAATAACAACTCAAGTATCGTTTAAGTGTTAATTTACAAACTATATAATTAAACAAGAGATCCCACGATCAAATCCTGTGGACACCCAAATACCAAGTCGCATACCAGAAAATATGAATCCCATTATATTACGAACCATAAAAGCATTAATACATAGTAAACAATTTATAATAAAATCACATAATTATACATGAAATTGCAGGATCGAATCCTATGGGTACTATGCCCCAATTCGTAACCATTAAAAATAGTAAAACCGTCATTGTAGCATACCCATATAAGTAATATGTATAAGAAATGGAACTTGATGAAATATTTTTATGCATTTTCATCTCTCTAAGAGTAATTCAGAATATAGCTTTTAATGTAAGCTTAACCTTGTAACTCTAACATGGTATACCTTCATTTTCACTACAAATGCTAATTGTAACGATAACATAAACCTCGTGATCTATCATACATACAACATACAGGACTATGTTTTCTTCTCAATAGGGTAATACTTATATGTAGCTTCAACTATCCAAATTTCTTTAACGGTATTTCAACATACAATGACTTCTTACCTTTTAGCTAATACATGGGTCCCTTTAAATTACTTTGATATACCCCAACAAATTATAAATTTCCTTTTGAAAGCTACTTATAACTTTGATAATTTAACTCTAAACACATTGGGAAAACAATTTCTGAAAGTGTGTTGGCCCTTTTAAAGAAGCTTGCTATCTCCGAATCGACATAAGTCAACATATATTAAAATCAACCAAGGTGATCCTTTACTTTCCTATTGCTTCCTTCTGAAACCAAAAACATTAGTCTCAAAAGTTTACAAATCATTACAAATAAATATGATTCCTATTCAAGTCCTTGAGTTTCCTACATAAGAAGTGTAACGGACCCCAAGTCAGTAAACTAATAAAACAACTTTCTTTTATATATATTCGGGACACGATAAGCTTTCTAGATTAAAGTCCACTATTGCAATTCCCCTTCGATTCACAATATTATACTACTTAACACATTATGCAAGAACCTAAACCAATAAATCTCATTTTCGTGTTATTTAACAAACATGATGTACCTGTCCAATAAATGATATTTGTATTTAATACAATTCATGCTTCACACTTTTCACCTTTATTATTAGGAGAAGGAAGTATATGAATAAAATCATTAAAGAATAAAAACTGGAAATACTTCAGAAGCATATAACATAGAGGATACATCATGACACAAATAACTGAGACCAATGTGAATCATAGAACATTTTCAAATAAAAGAACACATGGATTTGTTTGCACATATTCACATGATCTGTACACATAAATCATTGAAACAAATACTGACACACATTAATCATACACTGCACACATAAATCATAAAATTAAGAGGGACACAAGGATATACGTGGTTCACCACACGCAAGGGATACATCCACCAATAGAGTTGCAAATATTTACTTCAACAATTTGGGAGGTTACAAATTTGCAGCACTTCGACTATGCTCTTTCTTTTCTTTCTCGATGAGAAAGTATAGGAGGGAGGCTTTGTGCTCTCTCTCTCTCTCTCTTAATAAAAATCGGTATCCAAAATGATATCTCATTACACAAAATCAGTATCCTCAAACAATACAAGCAAATAGATAACATTTTGGCCCACAAATCCATTGGGTAACAGTTACAAAAACAAAACAATCGAAGGAAAAAAATAACACCGTCGATGCGGATTAGATTCTCCTACAAATTCAATTCCGCCATTCATATTTTGGACCTACACTTTGTAAAACTCATATGGGAAGGGTCTGCAATAGAAATACATGGCTTGGATCCCTGGACTCACATCCTACTATCTCAGTTATATGATAAATCGCTAATTACCATGTGCATTTCGTATCTAGGTTTTGGAAATAGAACAAGGCATCCGCATAGTCAACCACACAGTCCTTCAATTTTTCTGGAGTCATATCCTATAATGTACAGGATATACTTCATTCGCAGAGGGATCATTTCACCTGGGTGAAATCCATAACACATTTCTCAACTTAGAGACTGTATTAACATCACAAGGATGCAATGACCTAGCATTATGCCTCTCACACGGAGGGTATTATGTAGATTCTGACCTAACTTCAGATGTGAATATGACCTTGGCCAACACGCTACAGAAATAAGTGGAAAGAAACCTACAGGTGATTGGGAACCCACAACAATCTAGTTCAAAAACAAAGATTTAAATATATACACGAATACCCTTTCAATCCAACACGCAGAGGCTATCAATACTACAAATCTACTTCTTAAACAACAAGTGTAGATCGATTATCAGACCAATACGCAAAAGGGTATCAATAAGACCAATCTAGTTACAAGGAAAAGGAAGATCCTATTTATTAATAAATTTCAAGAATGAATGCTAATGCGACTAATCGAACCTTGATTTGGTGAAATGGCATCTTAGAATTGTATCAGAAAAGAGGTATGCTTTAAGGAAGACTGCCACATAATTTGAATTCTCTCTCAAACAAATAATTAGGATCGAGTTGTAGACTAAGCTGCGAATATATGCTCCTAGAAATATGTGGTCACTATTTCAAACGGTTATTAAACTTACAATCCTTGCAATACATTTCAACGAGTTGCCCTGCCATAATTAAAACCATTGTATAGCATAAAAAGGTTATTAAAAATAGCTAGGATTGAAGTTTACCTCCAATATTTCGACGAGGAGAATGTGGCATGAAAAAATAGGGTGTCATATCGAGTATGCATCTACCATCTTCACTCTCTGAAAGACAAATGTTGTCCAAGGCCTGGAATGCTTCGGGATCAGACTCCGATCATGGTGAGGAGAACGTCTCTTAAAAGATTAGGTTTCTTCTTTCTGCAATGAAAAGCAACCCCCAAATCACGCATAGTGCTCTTACGCATCCCTGGCTAGTGTTCGCTCTATGGTATAAGCAGAGATCGCTCCTCATAGACAATGCACCCCCTTCCAATGCAGAAAATTCCCCTTTTAAAGGCGGATATTGATCTCTCCACAGCTTGATAGTCGTAGGCACATTAATTTGTTTTCCTCTCTTAAATATCCCATCTTGTTAAGGGAATAATTCCCATGATTCCCTCAAGGGAATTAGAAACTTTTAATTACTCATTAATGTATAAGAATTCCTTACCTGTCACAAAACCCCATTACTTTTATTATAATTATTTTTCCTTATAATAATAATCCATGTATTTTATAAATACTTCATATATCATTTCTTGTCATAACAATCCATGTCTTTTATATAGACTGAAATCATAATAGTCCATGTATTTTATAAATACTTAATATATCATTTATTTTCGTAACAACCCATGTCTTTTATAAATACTAAAATCATAATAGCCCATGTATTTTATAAATACTTAATATATCATTTCTTTTCAACCAAGAAATCGTCTTTTCCATGACTTAATTTCTCTTCGGATGACACCTAAGTCGTCAAAGGAAATTGTCATATTTTCTTGTATTAACTTATGTATGTCAATTACAAGTCCCTCTTTCTCTCTCTACATATATATATTAGTCTAGATATATGGTATTTATAAAACAAGATATGCTAGTGGTGCTATCTCTCTTTAAGGAGACTATGGCTTATAGTCCCTTTAGCAATTATCTCATTCAACTTTAACTCCTTAAGTTTTCTATGTCGATGCTAAGAAGAGTGATTGCAACTTCCTCTATTCAGACATAATCGTATTAGGATCAAGTACTAGGTATGGTGTCTCAGTTAGAATAAGTTTTAGAGAAGTAGGTATCCTGGTAGGCGCAGATATTATCTCTAATAATCCCCTAATCCAACGATACGTAGGACCACGGTATCCATTATGGATCTTTTAATCATTTGTTTTTATCTCTTGTGGTTAAGTTCTGTCATTGTATTTATGCCTCCTAATTTTTTTAACTTATATAGGTTGCAAGGTTTGTTTCCGGTGGCACCTTGGCCTTGAGCTCCTCACCCAAAGACAAGTACAATAACATTCAAAATTAAAAAAATATCTAAGGTATGCGAGAGGTATATTACATCCTCTCCCCCTTAAAACTAATACCGTCCTCAGTGTTCTTGTTTTCAACCAATTTCCTTCTTCCATTCTGTCATCTTTTCTTGTTTTTGTCCTTCTCATGCTGATCCCCTATGATATTTCTGTATCTTCTCAAGTTGCTATCATTCAAGACCTGTAGTTTTCCTGCAACAAGTTCAGGTCTAGTACATCATGTCCAAAATTATAATTCAACTTAGACATAAGTGATAGATCCCTTTTGCATTGTAATAATCTGCAATTAATGGGACACTTTCTAGTTTTTTTTTTTATTGGTATCATAATACCCAATTATTTTCATAATGCAATTTATTCATCAATAAAACATAATTACTACCCTTTGGGTGTTGGTTTTGTGAGGGTACACAGGGTACTCCCAAAGGACCGAACACCAAGAATAGCCGCTTCACACAAACAGATCACAGATCAATACACCAATGTTTGTCACGTGGTTAAAACCCTCGAGAGGGAAACAGTCCACGGCCCCGGCCAAATAGCTACTTCGGAGCAATTTATTATGCAAAAGAAAGAAAGTTACATGAGCTTCTCATAATCGATCAACTAGCCAAGGACCCTCTATGCTCTTTAAATAGAGATCATAGACCAATCGGGTGTTAAGCCACGGATCAATGGTAGGTATGATCTAAGAGAAGTTGAACCCTTGGATCACTCTATGTCTAGAACATATCGTGATCGTCAGATTAGAATATTTACAAATGCATACTAATGCATACTAAAGAAACACACTTTTACCTAACGGATATATTACACAAGTTGATCTTAACTAACTCCTAAGTGTCTAAATATCCTAACAGGTTTTATCTCCAACTTTGTATAGTTATGTCGTCCTCATCCTCAGGAAATCCTTTCTTCACATTACACATTGAGCATGTAACAGTCTAATTTCTTGGAAAATTTGTTAACACGTTTTACGTTCGTTAATTTTCTTTCCAAACTCTCCCTTGAGTTTCTTTTCCAATTTTCATGTAGAATTACAACAATTTATGAGGTTACTCTCCCTTTTAACCACTAGTCAAAATTTTTCTCCTTAGAGACATCAAATAGCGTCTTATCTTCCAGATGTCTAGTTTTTCCTAGGCCTTTCCTTGCCACACCATATTCCTAACACCAATGTGCTCATACGACAATTGCTTTCCTAACACCATTGTACTCCTACAACGTATATGCCTGACACCAATGTGCTCAGGCGACAATCACTTGCCTAACACTATGGTGCTCCCGCAACATTCAAATTTTTTCCTTGTGACACACACTCCTTGGTGCTTCGCATGACTTTACTGTCATTGTCCCAATTCATGAATCGGCTACACTGTTAGTCAAAGCATCAATTGATAACCTTAATTAATTCATCAGAATTTCATAAGTTGCAGCGATTTTAATCACCATCCATGATTTATATAACCCTGTAAATTTTCTAGAAAGAATTACTCCTTACTTATTTCTGAGCAATTGAGTGCAACTTATATACATAGCAGGATTTATATATTGTTGTCCACGTCAATTGCAACAATGTTCATAACCTTGGTGAAGACTGCAATCTCAGTATATAAACAACACCATCCACAGTTAATCCTTGGTTTATAAATCCTTGAAATTCGACAATTCATAATAGGTAAAACATCACCCATTCTTGTCCTCATTATTTAAGGGAGCAAATATTTTCACTAACAGTCAATTCCAACTAGTAGTGTTCCTAGCATATCCTACAATGTTAGTATATAACATTATACAGCATTCATAAACTTATTATTTTCAATATCAATATCTTTAGACATCCTTGCTTAGCTATATTTGGATAATTACTAGGGATATTCCAACTTTACACCACATTCATGAGTGGCAATGCTAGGGACTTGGAAATTCCAATAACATCAGTAATGCAAAGTAAACAAAGTAAATCGCTACCATAATTTCATACCTCAACTACTTATGTCATGTCTTACAACTTTTCTTGTTCATCAAAATGAGAACCTTTTTATAGGTATAGTCCTTCTATATGACCAGTAATATTAGGCACCACACATCATGCTATTTACCTTAGCTGTATTGTGGTCCGAGTTCATAAGTAGTCTAGTTTTCTTTTTCCTTTTCTTAAAGAAATATTGTAAGGAATGTTGTCGTTTTTGTGAAAATGTATAAATATCTCATTAGTATTTATGTGCATAACCCAATTTCTTGCACAATAATAATTATATGTAAATGATACATTATAACAGTGGTTTACTGTACTAACTTGAATTATCTTCCTAACAATTCTGGAATTAAATTCCTACCTTTACCTAGCATCTATTTAGTACCCTAATGGTATTCAACATTCACAAGTTAATCAACAACTTCTGATAAAGAAGTTAACATTCACTTTCTAAGAATTTACTTTTACACACAGGATTAGAAACTAAATAACATTCACTTCTCTCATCATTCACTTATTATGTGTAACAACTGCCCATTTCCTAGGTTTTATTAGTTCACGATAGCTAGACTTAAAATAACCAAACATAATTCTTGCTTATGACATATGCATTTAGGACCCAAGTTGTATGATAGTTATGTGCATACATATAGGTGAAAGGTTTTTGTTTAAAACTAATGGACCCAAATCTTGAGAACCATTACCTCCTCCTACCTTTGATCTCAATGCTCAATCAATAAATTGATTTTTACTATTCTTAATCATGAATCTCAACCAAATTATTCATTACCAACATCTATATGCAATCGTAGTCGTTTGACTAACATGTATCCATATGATTTAATGCAATCGTAGTCGTTCGACTAACATGTATCCATATGATTTAATGCAATCGTTTGTCCCTAGTTTACATGAAATTCCAAATGTAAAGAGGTGTTTTCCTATTTTACATAATGTTAGTATTGGTAGTTTTTACACCTTTAACCTTTATTTGATACAATTTGTATTTTGTTTAATCTTGACAGTACAATATATGATTTTTAGCATAGCTACTACTTTAGCATTCCTTACCTTTGTGCTTAAACCATTTCATTGTACGTGATAGTTTGCGGAAAATATTTTAGAGAGTTTCAAGGGTAATACAGTTACTCCTAAATGATCAACCTGTCAAGTTTTCCTTTAATAGCTACCTTGATATCTTCAAGGAATACCTCTAAGACTTTGGAGTATACTCTCATGAGCCACTTACATTGATTTATTACAAATAATGAACCCTAAATTAGGTCTAGAAGACTCGAAATCAATATTCAATTCTTTTAGCGGTCCTACATTTGATCGGTAATTAGCAAACCCTTTCAACACTTCTCTTTAACAACAATCTTCATCGTGTCTTACAATGTAACCTATCACAAAATATTATTTTTCCACATGGAATTCTAAGAATCTTTTTAAACATAAATCTTGTCATTAACGACCAATTTGGTTATGAAAGTAGGTTCTAAAGGTCACT
This sequence comes from Pseudotsuga menziesii, assembly GCA_001517045.1. Taxonomy (NCBI): domain Eukaryota; kingdom Viridiplantae; phylum Streptophyta; class Pinopsida; order Pinales; family Pinaceae; genus Pseudotsuga; species Pseudotsuga menziesii. The sequence continues at coordinate 856,378 of LPNX011193095.1, forward strand.
TCTTTTAGCAAATCAAACCCCGCATTTCCATTATAATAGAAAACTACTATAGTACTTTCATCGACCATGAGTTTGTCGAAGAAGACTTTTATTCTTTACTAAAAATTTATTTGTTCCATTCAAATTGAGACGGAACAATCGTCTTAGCCATTCATAAAACCTCTTCGAAAGTAATCAAGGAAATAGCCAGATACAGTGTACTTATATCGTCGGCCTGACGTGGAAGTGTCAAATGTAATGGGACATCTTCATTATGATTTTGAGAAGGCATTCCACCTTCTCCTGCACCACTACAAGGTCAATAAATATATGTGTTTGGTACATCTTAAGGTACCTATATTGGAGAGCAGTGTGAACTTGTTGATTTTCTGTTATCACAAGGAAAAACTCAATCATTAGTTCCGAAACAAGATATGTGGGAGCATATTGAGCCCAAATAGGCCCAAGTGTTTCAACTCTCGCTCTAATACCATCTGTAACATACCCATATCAGTAATATGCATAAGAAATGGAACTTGATGAAATATTTTTATGCATTTTAATCTCTCTAAGAGTAATTTAGAATATAGCTTTTAATGAAATCTTATCTTTGTAACTCTTACCTGGTATACCTTCATTTTCACTACAAATGCTAATCTCGTGATCTATCATACATACAATGCATCATGAATATGCTTTCTTCTCAATAGGGTAATACTTATATGTAGATTCAACTATCCAAATTTCTTTAACTGTATTTCAACATACAATGACTTCTTACCTTTTAGCTAATACATGGGTTCCTTTAAATTACTGTGATATACCCAAGAAATTATAAATTTACTTTCCAAAGCTACTTATAACTTTGATAATTTAACTCTAAACACATTGGGAAAACAATTTCTGAAAGTGTGTTGGCCCTTTTAAAGAAGTTTTCTATCTCCAAATCAACATAAGTCAGCATGTATTAAAATCAACCAAGGTGATCCTTTACTTTCCAGTTGCTTCCTTCTGAAACCAAAAACATTAGTCTGAAAAGTTTACAAATCATTACAAATATATATGATTCATATTCAATTCCTTGAGTTTCTTACATAAGAAGTGTAACGGATCCCAAGTCAATAAACTAATAAAACAACTTTCTTTTATATATATCCAGGATACCATAAGCTTACTTGATTAAAGTCTACTATTGCAATTCCCCTTCGATTCACAATATTATACTACTTAACACATTATGCAAGAACCTAAACCAATAAATCTCATTTTCATCTTATTTAACCAACATGTTGTAACCGTCCAATAAATGATATTCGTATTTAATACAATTCATGCTTAACACTTTTCACCTTTATTATTAAGAAAAAGGAAGTATATGAATAAAATCATCAAAGAATATAAGCTGGAAATAATTCAGAAGCATATAACATAGAGGATACATCATGACACAAATAATCGAGACCAATGTGAATCATAGAACATTTTCAAATAAAAGCACACATGGATTTTTTTGCACATATTCACATGAGTGGTACACATAAATCATTGAAACAACTAATGACACACATTAATCATACACAACACACATAAATCATAAAATTAAGAGTGACAGAAGGATATACGTGGTTCACCCTAGCGAGGCGCTACATCCACCAACAGAGTTGCAAATCTTTACTTCAACAATTTGGGAGGTTACAAATTTGCAGCACTTTTACTATGCTCTTTCTTTTCTTTCTTGATGAGAAAGTATAGGAGGGAGGCCCCATGCTCTCTCTCTCTCTCTTAATACAAATCGGTATCCACAACAATATCACATTAAACAAAAGATCAGTATCCTCAAACAATACAAGCAAATAGCTTACATTCTAGCCCACAAATCCATTGGGAAAGGGTTACAAAAACAAAACAATCAAAGGAAAAAAATAACATCGTCGATCTAGATCAGATTCTCCTACCAATTCAATTCCTCCATGCATATTTTGGACCTAGACTTTGTAAAAATCATATGGGAAGGGTGTGCAACAGCAACACAGGGCTTGGATCCCCGAACTGACATCCTACTAGCTCGGTAATATGATAAATCGCTAATTACCATACTCATTTCGTATCAAGGTTTTAAAAATAGAACAAGGTGTTCACATACTCAACCACGCAGTCCTTCAATTTTTATGGAGTCATATCCTATAATGTACAGGCTATACTTCATGTGCAGAAGGATCATTTCACGTTGGTGAAATCCATAACACATATCTCAACTTAGAGACCGTATTAACATCACAAAGATGCAGTCACCTAGCATTACGCCTCTCACGCGGAGGGTATTATGTAGATTCTGACCTAACTTCAAATGTGAAGATGACCTTGGCCAACACGCTACAGAAATTAGTGGAAACAAACCTACACGTGATTGGGAACCCGCAACAATCTAGTTCGAAAAGGAAGATTTAAATATATACATAGATACCCTTTCAATCCAACACGCAGAGGCTATCAATACTGTAGATCTACTTCTGAAACAACAAGTGTAGATCGATTATCAGACCAATATGCAGAAGGGTATCAATAAGACCAATCCAGTTACGAGCAAAAGGCAGATCCTATTTATTAATAAAATGCAGGAATGAATGCTAACGCAATTGATCGAACACTGATTTGGTGAAATGGCGTCTTAGAATTATATCAGAAACGAGGTACCCTTTAAGAAAGACTGCCACATAATTTGAATGCTCTCTCAAACACATAATCAGGATCGAGTGATAGACTAACTTGCGGATATATGCTCCTAGACATATGTGGTCACTATTCCAAATGGTTATTAAAATTATGATCCTTGCAATACATTTCAATGGGTTGCCCTGCCATACTTAAAACCGTTGTATAGCATAAAAATATTATTAAAAATTGCTAGGCTTGAAGTTTACCTCCAATATTTGGACGAGGAGAATGTCCCATGAAAAAATAGGGTGTCATATTGACTATGCATCTCCCATCTTCACTCTCCGAAAGACAAATGCCGTCGAAGGCCTTGAATGCTTTGGGATCAGAATCCAATCATGGTCAGGAGATCGTCTCTCAAAAGCTTAGGGTTCTTCTTTCTGCAACAAAAAGCAACCCCCAGATCCCGCGAAGTGCTCTCACACTTCCCTTGCTAGTGTTTTCCCTATGGTATAAGCATAGATCTCTCCTCATAGACAATGCGCCCCCTGCAACTGCAGAAAATTCCCCTTTTAAAGGCGGAGATTGATCTCTCCATAGCTTGATAGCCGTTGGCACATTAATTTGTTTTCCTCTCTTAACTATCCCATCTTGTTCCGGGAATAAATCCCATGATTCCCTCTAGGGAATTAGCAGCTTTTAATTACTCATTAATGTATAAGAATTCCTTACCTGTCACAAAACCCCATTACTTTTATTATAATTATTTTTCCTTATAATAATAATCCACGTATTTTATAAATACTTCATGTATCATTTATTGTCATAACAATCCATGTCTTTTATAAAGACTGAAATCATAATAGTCCATGTATTTTATAAATACTTAATATATCATTTCTTTTCGTAACAACCCATGTCTTTTATAAAGACTGAAATCATAATAGCCCATGTATTTTATAAATACTTAATATATCATTTCTTTTCAACCTAGGACTCATCTTTTCCATGACTTAATTTCTCTTCAGATAACACCTAAGTCGTTGAAGGAAATTGTCATATTTTCTTATATTAACTTATGTATGTCGTATAAGTCCTTCTTTCTCTCTCTACATATATATATTAGTCTAGATATATGGTATTTATCAAACAACATATGCTAGCGGTGCTATTTCTCTTTAAGGAGACTATGACTTATAGTCCCTTTGGAAATTATCTCTTTCAAATTTAACTCCTTAAGTTTTCCATGTCTATGCTAAGAAAAGTGATTGCAACTTCCTCTATTCGGACTTAATCATATTAGGATCAAGTACTAGGTATGGTGTCTCAGTCGGAATAAGTTTTAGCGAAGCATGTATCCTTGTAGGCACATATATTATCTATAACACCCCCTTAATCGAAAGATACGTAGGACCACAGTATCCCTTATGGATCATTTAATCATTTGTTCTTATCTCTTGTTGATAAGTTACGTCATTGTCTTTGTGCCTCCTAAGTTTTTTAACTTATATAGGTTGCAAGGTTTGTTTCCGGTGGGGCCTTGGCCTTAAGCTCCTCACTTTGAGACAAGTACAATAACATTCTAAATTACAAAATATCTAGGGTATGCAAGAGGGATGTTATATCCTCTTCCCCTTAAAAATAACACCATCTTTGATGTTCTTGTTTTCAACAAATTTCCTTCTTCCATTCTATCATCTTTTCTTGTTTTCGTCCTTCTCATCTTGATCCCCTGTGATTTTTTTGTATCTTCTCAAGTCGCTATAGTTCAAGACCTGTAGTTTTCTTGCAACAAGTTCAGGTCTAGTACATCATGTCCAAAATTATAATTCAACTTAAACATAAACCATATATCCCTTTCGCATTGTAATAATCTGCAATTGATGGGACACTTTCTAGTTTTTTTTTTATTGGTATCATAATACCCAATTATTTTCATAATGCAATTTATTCATCAATAAAAAAAAATTACTACCCTTTGGGTGTTGGTTTTATCTCCAACCTTTGGATAGTTATGTCGTCCTCATCATGAGGAAATCCTTTCTTCACATTACGCATTAAGCATGTAACAGTCTAATTACTTGAAAAATTTGTTAACGCATTTTACGCTCGTTAATTTTCTTTCCAAACTCTCCCTTCTGTTTCTTTTCAAATTTTCGTGTGGACTTACAACGATTCTGAGGTTACTCTCCCTTTTAACAACTAGTCAAAAATTTTCTCCTCGGAGACATCAAACAACGGCCTATCTTTCACATGTCCATTTTTTCCTAGGCCTTTCCTTGCCACACCATATTCCTAACACCAATGTGCTCATGCGGCAATCACTTGCCTAACACCACTGTGCTCCTACAGCGTATATGCCTAATACCAATGTGCTCACGTGGAAATCACTTGCCTAACACTATGGTGCTCCCACAGCATTCAAATTTTTTCCTTGTTTGTATTTAGTATAAATTCCAACTTTGACTATTCATAATGCACACTCCTTGGTGCTTCGCATGAATTTACTGTCATTGTCCCGATTTGTGAATCAACTACATGGTTAGTCAAAGCATCAATTGATAACCTTAATTAATTCATCAGAATTTCATAAGTTGCAGCGATTTTAATCATCATCCATGAGTTATATAACCCTGTAATTTTTCTAGAAAAAAATACTCCTTATTTCTGTGCAACTCAGCACAACTTATATACGCAGGTGGATTTATATATCACAGTGCACGTCGATTGCAACAATGGTCATAATCTTGGTGAAGCCTGCAATGTCAGTATATAAACAACACCATCCACAATTAATCCTTAGTTTATAAAGCCTCAAAATTCGACAATTCATAATAGGTAAAACATCACCCATTCTTATCCTCATTATTTAAGGCAAGGAATATTTTCACTAACACTCAATTCCGACTGAAAGTGTTCTTAGCATATCCTACAATGTTAGTATATAACATTATACAACATTCATAAACTTATTATTTTCAATATCAATATCTTTAGACATCCTTGCTTGGCTATATTTGGATAATTACTAGGGATATTCCAACTTTACACCACATTCATGAGTGGCAATGCTATGGATATGGAAATTCCAATAACATGAGTAATCCAAAGTAAACAAAATAAACTGCTACCATAATTTCATACCTCAACTACTTATGTCATGTCTTACAACTTTTCTAGTTAATCAAAATGAGGGCCTTTATATAGGTGTACTCCTTATGTATGACCAGTAATATTAGGCACCACACATCATGCTATTTACCTTAGGTGTATTATGGTCCAAGTTCATAAGCAGTTTAGTTTTCTTTTTCATTTTTTTTTGAAGAAATACTGTAAGGAATGTTGTCGTTTTCATGAAAATGTATAAGAAGATCAATAATACCAATGAAAATGGATAAATAGCTCAATAGTCTTTATGTGCATAACCCAATTTCTTGCACACTAATAATTATATGTAAAGGATACATTATAATAGTGGTATATTCTACTAACTAGAATTCTCTTCCTAACAATTCCAGAATTCAAGTCCTACCTTTACTTAGCATCTATTTAGTAACATTAAATTTCTTGCTTATGACATATGCATTCACCAAGTCGTATGATAGTTATGTGCATACATATAGGTGAAAGGTTTTTGTTTAAAACTAAAGGACCCAAATCTTGAGAACCATTACCTCTTCCTACCTTTGATCTCAATGCTCAATCAATAAATTTGTTTTGGCTATTCTTAATCATGCATCTCAACCAAATTATTCATTACCAACATCTATATGCAATCTTAGCCATCCGACTAACATATATCAGATGATTTAATGCAATCGTTTGTCTCTAGTTTACATGAAATTCCAAATGTAAAGAGGTGTTTTCCTATTTTACATAATGTTAGCATTGGTAGCTTTTACACCTCTAACCTTTATTTGATACAATTTGTATTTTGTATAATCTTGACAGTACAATATATGCTTTTTAGCATAGCTACTACTTTAGCATTACTTACCTTTGTGCTTAAACCATTTTAATGTAGGTTATAGATTGCGGCAAATCTTTTCGAGAGTTTCGAGGGTAATACACTTACTCCTAAACACGATTTACAAATTTACACACATAGTATGTCAAACTTACAAGGCTCTCTAACAGCACTATAAAATTACAACTCCAAATCATTGCGTTCGAGGTGCTCTACATCCCCCAAGAGGCGCTCTACATGCCACTACGGGGGAGATCTTGTAATGTGATGTAAGGTTAGTAATGTCATGTCGGCAAAAAGTAATAGTGAGTGCTCTACAGCCCATTATGGGAGAGATTTCGTGATGTAAAGTTAGTAACGTCCTGTGGTCTAAAAAAAATAGTGATAATGAATATAATGGAACGTTTGTAACATGTCCTCAAAAAATAATAGTGATAATAAATATTATGGAAGAGATCTTGTAAATGTAACGTTTATAACTTTTGTAATATTTTGTAATATTGAAGAATGTTTATAACTTTTGTAATATTGAATCTCACTTCCAATTTTGAATATGTGGTTCAAATCGCTTATTTGGAAGACGGAAATATGCACCAAGAGTTGCAGGGGTATTGGAAGGCCGTGTGGAAGGGCTTTAATTTACCGTGTCTTCATTTCCAGTACCGTAAAGAAAAGAAGGACTTATTTTTGTTAATCAAAGGGAACGAATACCTGTTTCTGTATGCTGATGATGCTGATGCCAAGGAAGTCTGCACGCAAGTGGTAAAAATCGCGGATGTCATTGGTTTGGAAGGCCGCCATTTGCAGGTGGTGCGTTATCAAGCGGTTAAGTGAACCTCCAGATAAGGATTTATTAATGACCTCCAGGTCTATAACATAAAGCAAACCATCAATTCAAAAGAAAAACAACATAGACTCGTGACAGAGTCATATTTTAATCAGTAAAAAAAAACTATTCCCATCGAATTCCATTACTCACAGTCTGAAATTTTAAACACACGCAGAAGAAACGGAATCCAAGCTCGTGAACTACCTCGAGAGCACGCGGCAGTCTCAGTAAACTTCCTCGGCCTACGAAGCCTCTCGCCATCTTCTGTCTTCCGGCCTTCTGGAATCCATTTACCATATACCAACTATATTTATATATTTATTTTTATAATCGAAGTTATTATTGCGATGTCTACTACAATTTTGTCTCTATGAAAAGCAAGTACGAACAAACCTATGTGATGATGCCAGAAACAATATATCATTGATTTTACTGTAAAATTTAAAATGCTGCAAAAACGTATGTTAGAATGGCAAAAACATTATATCATTGACTTTACTGTAAAATTTAAAATTCTGCAAAACGTATGTGATGATGGCATTTCAATATACTAAGGAAAGCATTTCATTATACTCAGGAAAGTATTATTATAGCCGATAGCCGATATATGTATTGCAGATCGGAACCAGTTAAGCCGATAGCCGATATATGCTCAAACATTTAATTATATACAAATGATTGTAACTAGAAAAGTTATGTTTTTTTATAATCAATAATATTATTCAATTTAAGTGTGAAAATTAAGTTACATATAATAAGTGCAACACACTTTCAAAACGGTAAGGATACTACTTCAAATATTTAATGAATTTAATATTTATTATATTTATCTATTAAAATAAATTTCAATGATTATTGTCAAAAACATGAAAATAAAATATTATTAATTTAAATTTGGATATTATATAATTAATAGGAAAAGATTGGGAACTCTTTTTATAAGAAAATGTATTTAGAATTTAAAATTTTATATATTAAAATTTTATACTCAAGTGAATTTCATACTTATTATATTTATTTATTAAAAAAATTCTCAATTGTTGGTGTCAAAAACATCTATGAGAATAAAATACTACTAATTTGAATTAGATATTCTATAATTAATATTAAATATTATATAATTAATAAGTAAAGATCGATAAAGCTTTTCATATATAAATGTATTTACAATTTAAAATTTAATATATCAAATTTTATTTTATTATTATTTATAATAAAATAATTTGATTTTTAAATATTTAATAAAATTTTTTTATTAAATATTAATTTTTTTCTTAATGCAAAATAATATTATACCATAATATATATAGAATAACAACACTTTTATTATTCAGTAGCATATATCCACTGTATTTTTCTTTATTTTTAATTATTCATTATTCATGTTGCAGCTAAAATTTTACATCCTTCCTTTTGTTACTAAAGATCACATCTATCAATATCTATGTTGAGACTCCATAACAAAGACGTCTTCATACTATTGGGATGTCAACAAATATGTCTTCATACTATTGGGATGTCCACCAGAATTTTGTCTCTACTCAACACTAGGAATTTTGTCTCTTCTCTCAAATATTGCAAGCAAGGAGCTATTCAAGGAGAGGTTTACACCTTGGGAGATTTGATCCCTCTCGGTGCTTGATAGAGACTGGGATTCGGATCTACACTGGTTATAAACTCAGGCCCAAAGGAAAATCGAAAACCCCATAAGAAATCTGAGGTCCATCGCAACACCAAACGCAGAATCCTTCCAGACACAGTCAAAACCCCAAAACCTAGATGTATACATAACAAATCTAGATTCAAGAATTTTCTTCCATCCATCAATGAGTAACAACTCAGTCACGACATCGAAGCAAAGAGGGGCAAGAAAATTCTTGTGCAACAAGATTACCGTAATGGTATGGCGTTTCCTATGGCCAAGCCCTCAAGCGATGAACCCTGTTTCCATTCATATCCCCTATCACCTGCAAACACAACAGAAAGACCATGATGAGAAGTATGAAATCCAGAGTAAATCACCAGCAAACAACAATCCTGCAAAACCCAAACAAAAACTATACCTCTGCTATCCTAGAAGTCGCCTTCACCATGTTGTGCAGAGGAAAAAGGGACAAACAAGAAAACTGAGTATTGGCCAAACTTCATCATGGAGCCAAGCCCTACGTTGGGCTACAACACTTCCCAACATGCATTAATGGTGCCAACCTATGGTCCATTATCAAATCCCAAACCCACTTCTCCATAGTTCTCATGCATTACCATATCGAATGTCTCCATTTCATGCAAAGCCATAAACTCCTTATGCATAGTTTACACTATGATTATATATTTGCCACCCCAAGTTTAAATAAGGTGTAATTTTAACACATATGTCGAATCCTTTAGGCTATAAGCCTTAGGACTATGCTCCTCCAACCCTTTAGGCTCTTAAGCCAAGGGACCATGGCATATGCAATATGCCATGGTAAGGTTTTAAGCATAAATCCAAGTTTCGCTTTTAAACAAAGATTTATGAACCTGTAATAGTATAAGTTAATTGCTTTTGTAAAATAAACGTGTAAAAAAAATATGCTAGGATATGAACAATTAATGATAATTACACTATGAATAATAAGTGTCACTTAGATAATGAGCCTATGCAGTATAAATGATAAGCGTGGTAGTAACCCTGTCACTAACCCAAGTATGTAAGGAGAAATAATAACAATGAGTAGGTGTCACTAGCTGCAGGTATGGGTATTAGGGACCAAAATGTTTGGCACTCCATAACACGTTTTCCATCGCTAAAGTGCGCCTACAAGTAAACAAGTTAAGAGTGTCTTAGTTCAACAGAACTAAGTAAGCCTGCTAGACAAGTAGAAACTTTTACCTCTGAGACACTTACATGGGAGAACTAGTCCTTCCACTCCACCCACTTTGGTTCCAAAAACAAAGTTAAGTGAGAATCAGGTATACATCAGTAAACACATGTAAATAACAATGAAGTGCATAATCAAAGTATTTAAGATACACAACAATGTGTAACCATAGGAAAAGCATAGTAAACAGCATTACGAACCCATAAGTAAACACAGTAAACATAGTAATAATCATAACTGAAGTAAGGAAGTAGGACGTAAGAACAACTTATGACAAATCAACAATACGATAGAGTACGACACATTCCGCAAGTCAATAATGTCTAGAATAGGTAGTGTTTAACTAGCCTAACAATTTTTTTCTACTTTTAGAGACATTACAAGTGGTATCAGAGCCTAGTTTCAACACTAAGAGACCAATGGGTATACCAAACATTCGCTGCAAATAAAATAAAGTATGATTAACTAACATAATTTTTTTTCCTGTGATTCAAAGTTTACAATTTCAGGAAATGTTTACGGAACAGTTCAGATCATGAACAATGAAGAAGATAAAAAACAACAAGGAAAGATGAACACCCCCACCCAGGAATTAGAACTAGTAGTGTAACTGAATTCGGTTATTCTGAAGACCATACACGGTCTTCAAGCATAATTGCAAAGTTTCAGAGAAGATAGTCTGAGTGAGAGAAAGGAACAGCAAGCCATTAATTAAGCATTATTGAGAAATATGGAGGGAGGAATCTTGCAGGGGAAACCCACTCATTCCTGTAATGTCCCCTCACGACCGCCCCCCATCCGAAAATGCAAAGCTTAGTAAAAGGCACCATATGTTAAAAGAAAAAGAGGGAATATTTGGTAACCTTGTTGACTCGCGAAGGTGCCAAAAGTATGGTTAGTATGTAAGTGTGCTGATTTAATTTTGACTTGAAAATACACACATCCATGCACAATTCATAATATAAATTACCATGTAAAAAAGAATACAAAAGGATATATATATATATATATA
>LPNX011193095.1:879302-950056 GCA_001517045.1 Pseudotsuga menziesii
AAGTTTATGATATGAAAGAGTGTCTTACAGCTTGATCACCACATCTATGAATCTTTTAAATTTGTATATAATATGAAACAAGCAAAAGAAACCAATATCATTAAGGGAGTTTCCAATGTTAAAGACTGTTGTTTGTTGCGCTTCTTTAAAGACGTTGTTTGATATTATCTTAGCTTGTCCTTTGCACCACATCTAAATGAAAAATGTCCATTGTGTCAAATGGATGTTAGGAGTGTTATAAATGCATAAACACTAACGTTTTATTAAATGTAAACAAATTGCTGGTCACAAAAGATAATTGTGATGGTTGGGTCTACTCGATAGGTTGAATGAATTATCGGTTCTCAAAGGTGAGTCCATAAAGAAAATGTGAGGAATTGGCTAGACGATACCCTTGATGCTCCCCCTATATGTGTGCACATCACTAACATATGACCAATGAGTCCTAAATGGATATAAATCTGAGGTAGAGTTATGCTTTGTTACTGAATTGCTATCATCTCAAGTCCAGAATAAATAAGGTAATGGTTATTTTATGATTATGCATAACAGTAAATGAAGAGGGAAGTGAATATTAATCTAGTTCTAAAAATACTATTTTTTGTAGCCATTATAAAACAGAATGTGATTTCTCATAAGAAGTTCTAATTAATTCGTGATTATATTTCTTTAGCTTACTAAAAGGATTTAAGTGAACGCAGGAACCGAATGAACAGTTGTGGTGAAGAGATTTAGGTTAGTTGCAATAATACAATTATTGTAATAATTGGCGTGCAAGTGAATTCTAAGTATTGGGTCATGCACATATAGACTATTAATCTTTTGTACATCCTCACAAAGTATGGCAACAATTCTTTGGAATTAGATTTCTTATGAACTTGGGCTACAGTGGAGCCAAAGGTGAGTAACGAAATATGTTGTGCAATTCCTTAGTGGTAAAGAAAGAGTGCACTAGTATAAAGGCTCATATTTGATGAACAAGAAATGAAGTAAGACATGACTTACGTAACTGAAATGTTAAATAGTTTACTGATGTTATTTTAATCAATATTATGATAAACTGACCACCGTGGAATGATTGTAGGCATGAAAAAAACTATGGCCATGAGGAGTACTAGGGCCCTATGATGGTGATAAGTCAAAAAGATATGAGAAGAATCTCATGTGCATAAATTTATTTTTCCTTGAGGAACGTGGTGAGAAATAAAGTGGGAAAGAAGTACATTTTCCCTCGGCCAGCTAGGGACCAATATGCATTCTAGGGATGCCTAGATGTAAGACGTTCTGGTTAGGACTCTTTATACACACATTCATGCCGCGTAAGAGGACTGTCACGAGAGTGGGGGCTCCGTGAAAAGAATAACCTCTAGGTGTTATGGTGTGCAAGAAAAGAAGTGCCTCAGCTTGGTGAAGCACCCTAAATAGCACAAGAAGGAGATACACCTAAATAAGGGTATCATCCTTGTCTTGGGTAGCTTGCATCAGTACTCGGAGTACTGTTATCACTTGGAGTGCTTGCTGGGATGGAGGACATCCAGAGATACTAGAAATACATTTGCAGAAAATAATACTTGGAATAGAGTATATGCACTACAGGTAAACTTGTCCCTAGGAGGTAATATGTTATTAGTGAACAGAACCAATATGCATATTGGAACTACCATGAATTAGGGAATTGAATAATGTTGTTTTGAGATATACATTGTTACTTTTGTGATTCTAGTATACATGCATATGTATGATTTTAAATGTAGGATGAGGACCCAATCCCATTAATTAGAGGCATTAGGAAATAAAAAAGCAAGCAATGAGAACCAAAGAAGGTATGGAGATGAGGATGGAAAAATAGGTAACACTGAGGACGGTGTTAACTCTAAGGGGGCAAGGATGTAATGTCCCCTCACGAGCCCCCCATCTAAAAATGCAAATCTTAGTAAAAGGCACCATCTGTTAAAAGAAAAAGAGAGAATATTTGGTAACCTTGTAGACTCGCAAAGGTGCCAAAAGTATGGTTAGTACATAAGTGCGTTGATTTAATTTTGACTTGAAAATACACACATCCATGCACAATTCATAATATAAATTACCATGTAAAAAAGAATACAAAAGGATATATATATATACATGCAAATATATATATGAGTATATGTAGATAAATAATACATCTATTTGAGTATCCTTGATATAAGATCAGGAAGGAAAGAAGTACCTTGGGATAAGATTATTCCCATGGCTAGAAGGGAATCACACTATAAACGAAATACTAACTAGGTATATAAAGCAAGGCCTTTTGGAATTCAAATCAGTTTCTGCACTTGCAGAAGGTAAACTGATGTTTTCAACAAACTATGACTCTAATCCGGTTAACATAGCGATGGCGATAGAGGTCATGCATTTAGCTTCAATTCACACTAACTGGCAGCATCAAAAGCTGACTTTTAGTTTATAATTGAGAGGCACATAAGTGCATGGAGAAGACATCAAAATGAGAGGTGTCTGTAATGGAATCAAGAATTTATAACAATTTGACTTCCACTATTATCATATTCAATCATTTAATGGTTGGAGTCTGGACAATTTAGATGCAGGTTGTAGACATCTTCTTTGACACACTCGGTGTTGGATAAATTTGTAATTTTCTAGCACAAGTGTTGTTTCCAATATAACTATTAACTTATTAAGGGAGGGTGATAGAGTTTGGCCTAATGGTCATATTGTGGTTTTTAATAGGCGTTGGAATTAAATAATAATGACCATATGGCTATACTTAGCAGGTTCTTGAATTAGATAATAGGTGACTTATAACATATTGTCATAAAGATTTGATGTTCGCCTAATTTTTATTTTTAAAACGGAACCAACAGAAAAAATATTACAGCCGTGACCCAAGTATGTGAGCACTAAAACAAATTCCCAAGGAGTTGGTCTGCGATTTGCGTTAGACCCTGCACATTGCATGGAAGAACCAATGGTATCATTGATTACATATGGAAGTGGATGAGTAGGTGTCACTCCCTCTCTGAAATAAAAACTAGAACAGCGGATTGTGTGGGATTTGTTTCCCTAATTTCCAAGTGTAGGCTGGAGCTATCTAGGTTTTAGGACCTTGCAACCAATTCCAGCGGGAACCAAGGCATGTCTATTTTTTTTATGATATAAGTAAGAGAAGAAGGTCAGTGAATGGGGGTGAAAAAAAAGGAAAAGGCAATCCTTTTTGGGGAAAGTTTTCTGGGCAAGAGCCCAACGCTGCGTCTTTGGTTATGCATCTACCTGTGGAGAGATCGATGTGAAATCTATATTTTTAGGGATGGGTTATCATTGAATATGGTGATGGGTTCTGGATTTGCATTTTGCTCCATTAATCTGAAGGGAATCCTCTGCAATCACTCTGGTATTTGCGTTTGATCATTTTTGTAGATCACTTTTGCTAGATGTTGTATCTATTTATCTGCGTTTTGCTTTTAGGATATGATATGGAATCTTTCTCATTTGTTTGGTTAAACATATCTGTGATTCTATTTAAATCACGATCTAGTCTTCCCATTGATCTCAGCCCATGCATGACAATATGGCATGCAATTTCATTTAAATTTTCAAGTGATTATGTTCAGATTTGATCTGCCCCATTTTGTATTGAGACGATATGTCCATCAATTTCCTTTAAACTTTCAAGTTGTTGAGTGAGTATGAATAGATATGGTAGTCCCCAATGCTTCTTAATACTGAGTTGGTTGACGGTTAGTATTGGCTGAAAAAAATAACGAAATGAGAAAGAACTAGGTAGAACAGATTGTTTTTGCAAGCAATTGCGTTTAAATGTTAAATTTGCTGCCTAGACAATTTGTATTACTAATTTGGTGATCTGAGAGAGATCCAACGGTGTGCCATCCTATCAAAAGCCTCCTCTTTAATTTTTTTATAAGAACCCCTGCCTTGCTCAGCTAACTTTTAAGAGAAACCTCCTGCTATCTACGATTTGTTTTCTTCTTTCCCTATATCGACAAAACACAGAGGGTTCTGGTACTTGTATTTGCGTTTGTAGTTTTTTGTTTCTATTTATGCCCATGATTTCATGAGAAATCGATCTGGTGGTTAAATGATAGCTTGGATTTGTGTTTTGGTAAACTCTATTTTTATTCATGCCCACGATTTTCATAAGAAAAGTCGGTCTAGGGTTTAAACCATGACTTGAATTTGTGCTCGTTAAAACTCTGTCTTGTGCTCGATTTCATTATAAATGGCATATCCATTATCTGAAATGTTTATTCCTGAAGATCGCATAGTTTTGATAAGTCTGAAGATATGAATGCTTGTGCGTTTGGGAATGCATTCTGTTATGGTTAAATTTTGACCTTGCATCAATGATGACACTTGATTGATGGTATCGTTTCCAAACTCCAAATAGATTGTCTGCTCTCTGTTTTGACTTGGAAAAATATACAAAGTGAAGTTTTATATATATATATCCGTGATTTTAGTATTTGTGTCACTCCCTATGTCTGCTATAGATCTAGAAAATACTTTTTGTATGGAGTACAATATTTAAATTTTCATCCTTGTTGATCTGGGTTGTGAATAATGCCCCTGTTTTGGTTTAGTTGAGTTCATGCTCAGACTCGAAGTAATTGGTTGAAGACTGAGTTTAGTCTAGATTCTTTTATATTGTAAAGTTGAATATTGTAATAAATTTGTATTAATGTTTATAGTTATAACATTTATTATAAAGTTTGAAATTCTTTCAAGGAATCTTGGATAAAGCAGCATGTTGTTATAGAGCTTAAGTTGTCTGTTTATACCAAATGCTAACTCAGGGTGTTTGGCCGTGAGCTCATTCTTGGATAACATGGTATTGGTATCATTTGTATGCTAACTGGTTGTGCAAAGCTGAGCCGTGAGCATCCATTTTTTGTCTTTTGGTCATAACCAATCTTGTTGGGATTGGGAAATGCAATTTCCACTGCACTCACTTTGTTTCAAGGTTGAAACGAATTGTAACACATAAGCGACATCATTGTACCCCCTTTATGGAAGAATTAATAAAAACAAATACTTGGTGGATGTAGCCTCATGAAGGAGGTGAACCACGTATATGGTTGTCTTGTATTTTTGTATTTTTATGTTGTGCTTATTCTCTTTACATAATGGTGTTAATATAGATACAGTATAAATGATTATTGGTGAAATAGGTTACTAAACATATTATGCAGACATTCAATTAAAAAGAACATTACTTGGATGGTTTAAAACATTAATAACAATGAAAACAATTACCCATTTTCTCTAATTCCACAACAAGTTATTTCAAGGTTGTTACAATTCCACAAATAGGATCAAAAGGGAACCTTACCATAAATGGGCGAGCGGTCCAAGAGAAGAAGAAAAAGGGGAATGTACCCCTGAATATCCGGAAGGAGATCATCACATTCCTTCCTATGATGACTCTCTTTCTCCATGAAAAAAGAAACAAAGAAGCGATGACAATCTATAGGGGGGTTTAGAAAAATAAGAGCCCCAACTTATAAAGGTGAAGTAAACATGAGGGAGAAAGCTGGACAATTATTGTTGGGCATGAGAAAATATTTCCGAGTTCATAACTACTCAAGCGAGATGAAGGATCGGCTTGCCATCTACAACTTAAATGGAAAGGCAACAAGATGATGGAGAGATTTGAAACATACCAAGAAAGGTGAGTTAAGGGAAATACGCTGGAGTAACTTCCGCAAAATATTTTAAGAAAAATATATGTTGGAAAGATTCTTTGACAAAAAAAGTAAAAGAGTTTCACAAACTACATATGGGATCCATGACTATGGTTGCTTTTATCAACAGATTTCTAGATCTGTCACATTATGTAGCATACATCAAGGAAGAAAAGGTGAAAATAAAACAGTTTTTAGGATGTCTTCCTTCCAACTTTCACAAAAGGATTGAGTTCGACATGCCTAAAAATTTGCACACCACATTACACAAAGCTAGGATCTGCTATGAGCATGGATAGCTAAGGAAAGAGAATATGAACATAAATAGAAACAATTCTAAGAATTTCTCTCATAACCGCAAACTAGGGTTTAAACCACCACCGTCCAGGAAACAAAACAATAGTTTTCCAGCAAACAAGAACTTCAACAAATCAGGTACGAAACCGTACGTACCAGCTCCAAATGCTAACAATCTAGTATCATCTGGGGGAGCCAATGATGCCTTGATACCGATCAAGTGCTGTAAATTAAGTGGGCCTCATTATGCTTGAGAATGTAACAACAAGACCAATGGGGTATTTCGCAACTTATAAGAAGAACCAACCATAGAGGACATAGCTGGAACCTCGCAAATTTATGCAGATTTGGATGGCTGATAGGAAAACCATCAAGCTACCATGGTTGAGATAGAAGGTAAGATATTGAACACTTCTATTTCAATACTTATTGACCCCGGTGCTTGCCGGAGCTATTTTTCGCCTAAAATTGTTGATGTATGCAATCTAGGCACATGATAAACCTTGGTTGGTTTAGTTAGCCACAGGTACGAGACAGAAAGTTTAGGAAATAGTTAAGGATTGCGAGGTAAACCTGAATGGTTTTCCAATGAAATTAAACCTTAACATCCTACCCTTAGGATCGTATGATATACTTATTGGCATGGAGTGGTTGGAACAACACCATGTCATGCTCGATTTCTTACACAAGTCAATCTTATGTATAGACAACTAAGGGAATCAAGTACATATTCAAGGAATTCCAAAGAAAGTTTCTGTAAGGAAAAGATCTACCTTACAAGCAAAGAAATGTGTTAGGAAAGGATGCAAGTTGTTTGTAGTAAATATGCGAGACATAGAGTCTGAGAAAGAACATCGCATAGAGGATTTTATTGTTCTTGTAGAATACAAGGACATGTTTCCCGAGGAAATCCCAAGACTACCTCCAAAACGAGACTTAGACTTTTCCATAGAATTGACACCAAGATCAGTTTCGGCTTCCAATGCCCCTTACCGCATGAGTGCACCCGAGTTTGTGGAACTCAAACTACAATTACAGGAGTTGATAGAGAAAGGGTATATCCAACCAAGTGTGTCTCCATGGGGAGCACCGATATTGTTCATCAAGAAAAAGGATGGTACGATGCGGATGTGCATCGATTACCGTAAGCTGAATAAAATGAGTATCAAGAACCAATAGCCACTTCCTAGGATCAATGACTTGTTCAATCATGTAGGAGGAGGAAAAATATTTTCAAATATTGACCTGTGATTTGGGTACCATCAGGTACGGATTTGTGATGAGGATATTCACAAATACACATTTCGCACAAGGTATGGGCACTACGATTTTGTAGTAATGTCATTTGGGTTGGCCAAGGCACCCACAAACTTTATGTGTATGATGAACAACATATTATGCAAATATCTGGATAAGTTTGTTTTGGTCTTTATAGACGACATCCTAGTTTACTCTAAGAGTAAAGAGGAACACGTACAACACCTTCGTATAGCACTACGAGTGTTATGAGAACACCAGCTTTACGCTAAATTTAGTAAATGTGATTTTTACAACCACAATTATAGTAATTGAGTCACATTTTCTTTGACAAAGGGATAGTTTTGGACCTAGAAAATATTAGGGCCATAGAATACTGGCCTACACCTACTAGTGTCACAGAAATTAGGTCCTTTTTGGGATTAGCCAGACATTATCGGAAGTTCATTGAGAACTTCTTAAGAATAGCTTATCCCATGACCACTTTGCAAAAGAAAGAAAATAATTTCTTATGGACGACCAAGTGTGAGGAAAGTTTTCAAAAGCTTAAGCATATTTTGATGACCGCATCAATACTACAATATGCCGATTTCGATGGGGATTTCGTTGTTTGCATGGATGCAATCAAGGAAGGACTTGGAGGAGTCCTCTAGTAGAATGATCATGTGATCTGTTATGAGTCGTGAAATTTAAAAGAACATGAGCATAATTACCCCACGCATGATCTTGATTTAGCTGCCATCATTCACACATTGAATATGTGGAGGCACTACCTCATGGGATGGAAATTCCTTATAAAGACAAACAATATGAGTCTGAAGTATTTATTCAAATAATCGGATCTGAATGTGAGGCAAGCCAGGACCTAGATTTGAATCCTTATCAGGTACCATTTCGAGCTGAAGCATATTAAGGGAGAAGAGAACAAGGTTTCTGATGATTTGAGTAGACGAACTCATATGATATATGAGGTGACTTTAAGTCAAACTGATGCATATTTGCATGAAAGGATTTGGATGGCCAAAAACGCTGACCCATTCTATGTAGAAATCCTCAAGAAAGTCTAAGAGGACATGCTGTTTCAACAACAAAAAGAGTACAAGGTATATGAATCGGGACTACTATGGTTCAAAGAGAGATTGTATGTTCAAGAAGGAGGGGACATTTGGTCTAGCATCCTCATAGAATTTCATTGATCACCCTACTTGGGGCATCTAGGATATCAAAAGATGATATGCGCCATCAAGAGACACTTTTTCTAGCCTAAGTAAAATTCCAACATTGCAATGTTTATCACAAAATGTCAGGAATGTTAGCTGGTCAAAGTTGAGCATCAGCATCCTTCGGGATTGCTACACTTGTTACCCATTTTGGAATGGAAGTGGGAGGTCATTAGTACAGATTTTATCACTTGTCTACCAAAAATTAAGAAACAAAATGATTCTATCTTTGTAGTAGTTGAAAATTTGTCAAAAGCAGCACACTTCATTCCAGTGAAGTCGACCTACAACAAAGTACACATTGTCAATATATTTTTGAAGGAGATATTTAGATTGCACGGGATACCCAAGGCAATAATCTCGGAGAGAGATGCTAAGTTTACAGGAAAATTTTGGAGATCTTTATTCTCCAGTTTAGAAATGAAGTTGAACTTTAGCACTGCTTATCACCTGCAGATAGATGGGAATACCGAAAGAGTAAACCAGATTGTGGATAACATGCTTAGGATGTATGTCATGAACAACCTCCCTAAGTGGGAATACTACTTGCATCTTGTACAGTTTGCGTATAACATTGGTTACCAGGCTTCCACCAAGATGAGTCCCTTTGAGGTACTCTATGGACATAACTATATAACACCGGTTACTTGGGATATCCCAATGGATTGGCTCATGTTAGGGCCTTATTTATTAATGGACTTGGAACAATTGGTTACTAAGATCTACGTGAACCTTAGAGAAGCACAACACCACCAGAAAAGTTGTGTGGATCATAAAAGAAAAGATAAATATTATCAAATAGGAGACCATGTCTACTTGAAAGTAAAAGAAAAATGGAGCTCATTGAGCTTGGGGAGGTGTGGTAAGTTAGCACCCAGTTTCTATGGAAATTTTGAAATACTGGCCAAGAGAGGGCCAGTGGCATATTAACTAGCATTACCCACACACATAAGAGTCCATAATTTTTTCCATGCATCTTTATTGAATAAATATGTTTATGATACTAAACATGTAGTTGATTGGTCCTTATTATAGGTGGAACATGAAGGGGAGTTTTCCCCTGAACCTATTCATATATTGGACAAAAGAGAGGTGAAGCTTAGGAGGTGCACCATAGTCAAGTTGAAAGTGCAATTCAAGCACTTCGAAGTTGATGAGGCTACTTGGGAGAATGAAGCCACCATGAGAAATGCTTAACCCACCTTGTTTCATGATATCATTATGAGTCCCTAGAACACCATGGATGATGTTGTTCTAAGCAGTGAGGGATGTAATATCTTGAATTTTGGACATAACACTTATAGACATGATCCTATTGATTATGACGTTATCTTGATGTTTTATATACTGGGTCGAAGACCCCATTGCATATGAACATGATGATTTGTTTTATATATTGGGCGTAATCCAATTGTTGATGATCTATATATGTATATGCTTGTTTTTTTTTGGCGTGGACCCTGAAGCACATGATTGGTGAGATGGTTTCTGTTGAGCGATGAGCTCTGGAGCATGTAAGTGATTGATGTTATTGTTGAGCAAGAGGCTCTAGAGCACACGAGTATTATATTTGCGTTCATCATGAAGCTCTGGAACACATGAAAAATAAAATTGCAAGTGTTGGGCATAAGCCCTGGAGCCTTCCATGTTAATGTTGAGCATAAGCTCTGGAATATCGGATCCTTGGCCATTGTATCCCTAGGTGTATCGTACAAGTACATTCTAGCACTAGTATTAAGCAAAGAGCTCTGGAATTGCACTAAGTTTATAACTCCCTATTTTGTAGCATTGAGTATGGGCTATGGTAAGCTCTAGGAGTTACTGAAAAGAATTAATGATTCCCGAGTGAAAACGTCTCGAGAAAAATATTGATCTCATCAGACTTATTTATAAATGATTAAATGAAATTTTGAATTTTTGTATTGTCATCAAGTACTGAAGAACTACCTTGTTATACGAGGAGATCCAACATGCAACGATGTTTAGAGTTTCATATCCCAATAGACCTACCATCTACCCGATGACCTTAATGAAGAAAGTGTCATAAGTCTAACGGATCACAATATGTGATACCCCAAGACAAATGTTAGCAAATGTTATATATTATTATGTACTTTATACATGGTATGTATAGAGAATAAATAAAGTAATAATATTAATAATGTAAGAAAGAAGGAAAAGTTCCATATATTACTATTATTACTAAGATAAAAATTAAATAGTATAATACTTATAAAAGTCAAATTAGGAACTAGATAAAAGTTCCTAAGTTAAATATTAAAAGTACTAACTTAAATAAAAAAGGGTTAAATCGAGAAATGAAGCATTTCTTGATTTAACTGCCCCTTTGACTAAAAAGTCTGTCTATAAAGTGTAATGTGCCCAAAAATTGAAAAAATAAAATAAAATTATAGGCTAGTGAAAAAATACCCAAAGGGGATCATTATTACTTGTGCGGAAACACAGGTGCTCTTTATACTTTCGATTTCTTCAAAATCTGCCACTGTCTTGTTAATATCTTATCCATTCAGTGACTATTAGTTCATTTACTTCTTATGTGTTAATTTTGTTATTTAAACTATCTATATATCTTAGTTATTACTGTCGGTGAATTAATGAGTTGTATAGATCATTCTTTTTCTCTTGCACATGTGCACTTTGTTTATTTAATAAAAACTAAATTAACTTTGTTGATGTGAACAAAGTGATGGAGAGGCGGGACTCATTCTCCCATGACGATCTAAGAGGTAATTTTATTCTTTGTTATTCAGGATTAGTTCATTCGAACTACCTTATTCATTGATTCACGGGTTACTCTTGCAACATCAGGATTATTGGTTACTTGACACAATTTAGTTCTTAGTTATACTTCCTGTTCCACCTTGCACTTTTGTTACTGTTCCATTTTACAACTAAAGTATGACCTATGTTGTTAATTATATTTCTTTGTTAAATTACTATATGCTATGAATTATCTTACTGTCCCTACCATTATTATTATCTATCTCTGGGTTATTTTATTTACTCGTCTCTTGTTTCTATTTTGTAGGTTTACCTTGGTTACGAGCTTGTAAACTTACGCTTGTTCTTCCTAGAAAGGGAGTCATGGCATACTAAGTTTGCCTTGATTCCTAAATGCTACAAACCTAGACTACAACTTCTGCACAAATTTTACCTATATGAACTAGCAAAATGGGCATGTAATAACCTAAAATTTGATGCTAAGCGTAAACAGTGTAAACACTATATGATAGTGTTAAGGGCTATGCATACCATAAGGTTGGGACTATGGTATACATACCATGTCATTAGCATTGAGCCTGCATTGACATTTAAAGGGTGGTGAAACCATAGGATAGATGGTTTAACATACAACTTGGTTGGTATAACGTTGATACACAAACTTATGGTGAGGGTTTATGGAGGCATTAATGGCCACCAGCTAGTGCCATTAATGCCATCGAGGTTGGTGAAAAAACTTGGAAAAGGGTTTGGCATTTGTTGTTTGCACATTATGGTATTGACATTGTGGTTTAGTGTGTCCTCTGTGCATTTGGAGAAGGGAGACGACCCCATCGATTCGTAGGTAAGCTAGACCAACTCTATATAGAAATGGATTTCTTCATTGTCTTATCCATGGCATGGTCATGCTTCTCATGCCATCATTCGTTTGTTTGCAGGTGAACGCGAAGGAGCTTCAGGATTTGCGTAGGCTACACTGTCGATTTGTTATTTCTTCTTCATGGGAATTCCTGAGTTGGGATTCTTTGTTGGGTTGGTGTTTCACGTGACAATTTTTGGCTCTTCCTTCGGGGTTTATAATGTACCTTGCTCTGGTTTTTAATTAACTTTTGTTGGGAGGTTTGGCATTTTTGGGCCGTGGGTGCTCCATTACTTGTAATGGTGCCATAGCTCATAGCTTGCCATTAACGTTTTTAATACTTGATTGTCTATCAAAGATGTTTCGTGTGTCACTGTGTAAATACACTGCGCATTGGTTTTTATGTGAAGATTGTAAGTTTTGGTATGAAATGCCTATGATTTCATTCATCGTTTAATACTGTGTAAATTTGGGATTTGTATGGTTATTTAAATGCTACGTTTTTAACGTATCGACTTGTTGGGTTTGATTCGTAGCTTCCAGCTTGTGGGATTTACTATGTGCATTAATAATGGTTTGGGTTTGGAAGTATACATGACACTCTGATTTTATTTTTGTAATTTATGTTGGGAAATCTTCTAGAGCTTAGGGTGTTATGCCATGGGCTGCGCCATTGTATTAATGGTGTCGTAGCCCATTGGCTTGCCACTGTATGCTCTGTGTAAGCATTTAAATGGAGTCTCTGTTTTTTAAACAGAGTATTGCACTCTTATTTTTGTATTGTCTCAGCGTGGGTGGAGGCCATGCCACGAATGGCATGTGCCTCTCCCAACGACTACGATAGCTTTAGTTGGCATTTAATATGTAAATTATTTATTTATAAAAGAATAGGGCTGTAATAGTCAGGGTTATGACAACCCATGATATCGATTTGGTTTATTAGTGTGACTATGTGATTATATCGGAACTTGGCTGAGGCTATAGCTAGGGTCTTTACTACCTCACTATTACTGTATGCATTCTTTGTTTATAGAATTGTGGCGTAGCTTAAAAATGTAGCCTACATATATTAGATGTATAGCATGGACTGTATAGAGATGGTTATGCGATTTAATTACTGTTTGGTTATAAAATGCTTCTGGCTTTATTAATGTTATTTCCTTGAATCTGGACATCCATAGGATTCGATGTCGTGACCTCTCTTGGCAAAATTGGATTTAGTTGTTTAATTTGTTTAACGTGATGCGACGGTTGTGTGTAGATTTAAATGGGAACTAAAACACTTTATGTTTTTATAATCGATGACTATAATAATAGTACTGTGAATTAAACATTTGAGTTATGTAAATTGATGTGATTATTGACTAATCTATTTGGACTATATATTTCATATAATAAGATAGAGTTTTGATATTGGACCACATGGATGGTCATGATGCCTTCTCTGTTGGCTTAATTATGATTATGTTTATTAAATGGAATGTTATGATATTTAATTTTTTTTTAAATGATTATGTGGAGTAGACCTTAGAAGGTCTTTAATAATTTTTTATCTTGATTATTATATGAATTATGTTCCTAGTAGATCTAGTTTAAAATATAAACTTGTATCAGTTAACATAATTGATATTTTAATTAAATACTACTGAACTAGTTTCATTTAAAATTAGGGAAAGCCTCTGCTGAGAAATGGAATATGTCAGTAGACTATTAAATACAGAGAACAAGGTATAAACATAATACTAAAATCAAAACCTAGTTAATACAGGAACATTTATGAAAGATAAAATCTTGAACATAAGCAACTTATTCTAAAATTCTCCAACCTATGATTCGTAAATTGGAAATACAAGCCCTAGCAGATTGTTAACCATAAAACTTAACCATTAGGGTTTAGAAATCACATTGCAGCCATTACTTAACATAAACAATAATAAATATTTAAGAAAGAAATGGAATAGGCCTTCAAGGGTTTCATACCTGAATTTGAAGCTGTGTTAGTGGTTCCACCTACACACTTAAATAACCAGAATTAACAATTAAATGTAGATCTCACCTCTGTTTGATGACAAAATCACTTGGGAACTACCACATTCCTCCCAACCATAACCCAGAACTGTTCCTAGTTCTAATCCGGATCCCCCTGAGCTAGACTCCAACATGCAAGTAGCTTAGAGCTCCTAAGGTAGGGTTTCCTAACTCGTATTCAGTTCTAAATCAATCCTGTTTTCCTTGCAGGAAAAGTTCTCCAAGAAGCACTTGAGAGCAAAACAAGAAGAAGAATAATTCTCCTAGGTGAAAAATCAGGACCGCAAGCCTTTTCTTGGCTTTAGTCTTTATAGACAAAATTTTTAGTCAAAGGGGCAGTTAAATAAAGAAATCCTTGATTTCTTGATTTAACCCTTTTTAATTTACTGGGGTAATTTTCAATTCTTAGCCTAGGAACTTTTTACTAGTTCCTAGTTAGTCTTTCATAGATATTTCACTATTTATTAATCCTTTAATAATAAATAATAATTGGTGGAGCTTCTCTTCTTTCTTTAATCAATTATATAATTAATAAAAATTAATTCTTTATACATACTATGTATAAAATACATAGTATTAAAATACTTGTTAACACTTATCTTCGGGCATCATGTGTCATGATCCCTAGAATTAACGACACTTCTTTATGAAGGTCAAGTCGATAGATGGCTCAAGTCTACTAGGCTAGGAAAATCTAAACATCCTTACATGTTGGATTTCCCTCATATAATGTGGTAGTTCTTCAGTACTCGATGAGAATACAGAAATTCAAAATTTCATTTAATCACTTAAAATAAGTATGACGAGATTAATATTATTCTCAAGTCGTTTTCACTCAAAGGTGATTTTAATATTTTCAGTAACCCCTAGCGCTTACTATAGCCTATACTCAATGCTTATAATAGGGAGTTACAAACATAGTGCAATTCCATATCTCTCACTCAACACTAAATGCTAGGATGTTCTTGTACAATACACCTAGGGATACAATGGCCAAGGATCTGATGCTCTAGAGCGTATGCTCAACATCAACATGGAATGCTCCAGAGCTTATGCCCAACATTTCCAATTATATTTTTATGTGTTCCAGAGATCTATGCTCAACAAAAATGTAAGTATTTACATGCTCCAGAGGCTTTCGCTCAACACAAAACATCTCATTCATCATGTGCTTCAGGGTCGATGCCCAATAGAAAACATTTCATAAATTATGTGCTTCAGGGTCCACGCCCACCACAAAACATTTCATCAATCATGTGCTTCAGGGTCCACACCTAACATAAAAATATGTGTGTGTGTGTGTGTGTGTGTGTGTGTGTGTGTCATCAATCAATTGGATTACACCTAATATACACAACAAATCGTCATGTTCATATGCAGTGGGGTCTTCGACCCAAAAATAAAACATCAATATAATCATCTTGATCAATAGGCTCATGCCTCTAAATGGTAGGTGCAAAATTCGAGACATTACATCCCTCCCTGCTTAGTACAACATTGTCCTTGGTGTTCTAGGGACTCTGAATGATATCATTAAAAAAGGCGGGGTAAGCCTTTCTCATGCTGGCCTCATTCTCCCAAGTAGCCTCATCTACCTCAAAGTGCTTCCACTGCCCTTTCAAAGTGGACTACAGTGCGCTGCCAAATCTGCACTTCTCTCTTGTCCAATATATGCAAAGGCTTAGGTGCAAATTCCCCTTCAGGTTCCACCTGTAATAATGACCAATCAATGACATGCTTAGTGTCATAAACATATTTCTTTAATAAATATGCATGGAAAACATTATGAACTCTTACATGCATAGGTAATGATAGTTCATAAGCCACTGGTCCTTTCTTGGCAAAAATTTCAAAAGGTCCACAAAACCTAGGTGCTGACTTACCACACCTACCCAAGCTCAATGAGCTCTGTTTTGCTTTCACTTTCAAGTAGACATCCTCACCTACTTGGTAGTATTTATCTTTTTGTTTCTTATCCGCATAATGTTTCTCACAATCTTGTGCCTCTTTAAGGTTTCCCTCGACCTTGGTAAATAGTTGTTCGAAGTCCAATTACAGGTCAGGCCTTAATATGAGCCGATCCACCAGATTGTCCCAAGTAACTGGGATCCTACACTTCCATCCATAGAGTACCTCGAAAGGACTCATCTTGATGGAGGCATGATACCTGTTGTTATATGAAAACTCTGCAAGGTGCAAATAATCCTCCCACTTAGTGGAGTTGTTTAGGACATACACTCAAAGCATGTCTTCACCAATTTGGTTTACTCTTTCATTCTGCCTGTCTGTATGCGGGTGATAAACAGTGCTAAATTTCAGCTACGGAATCTAATCTAGAGAATAACGACCTCCAAAATTTTCCTGTAAACTTAACATCTCAATCTGAGATAATCACTTTGGGTATCCCATGCAATCTAAATATCTCTTTTAGGAAGATATCGGCAATGTTAACAGCCCTATAGTTCGATTTCACGGGGATGAAGTGTGCTACCTTTGATAGCTTGTTAATGACTACAAAGATGGAATCATTTTGATTCTTGCTTTCTGGTAACCCAATAATAATATCCATAGTGATAAAATACCATTTACATTCCGGAATGGGCAATGGATGTAGCAATCCTGAAGGATGTTGGTTCTCAGCTTTAACTAGCTGTCATTCCTGACATTTTGCAATAAACATTGCAATGTTGGCCTTTAACTTAGGCCATAAAATGTGTCTCTTGATAGCATATATCATATTTTGATATCCCGAGTTCCCCGAGTAGGGTGACCTATGAAATTTTGTGAGGATGTTGGACTGAATGTCTCCTCCATCTGGAACATACAATCTATCCTTTGACCATAGTAGTCCTGATTCATCCACCTTTTATTCCTTCTGTTGTTGAAACAACCGGTCCTCTTGAACCTTATTGAGGATTTCCACATAGAACGGGTCAACCTTGTTGGCCGTTCTAATCTTCTCATGCAAATCTACATCAGTTTGACTCAGGGTCACCTCATATATCATATCAGTTTGTCGACTCAAAGCATCGACAACTTTTTTCTCGTTGCCCTTAATATGCTTTAGTTCAAAGTGATACTCACTTAGGAAATCCAACCATCTGGCTTACCTAGCATTCAGATTAGGTTGATCGAATAAATACTTTAGACACATATTGTAAGTCTTTAGAAGGAACCGTTCCTTCCCATGAGGTAGTGCCTTCACACCTTCAGAGCGTGGATAATGGCCTCTAGCTCAAGATTGTGTGTGGGATAATTATTCTCATGCTCTTTTAATTTTCGCGATTCATAATAGATCACATGATCATTTTGCAAGAAAAATCCTCCAATTCCTTCCTTGCTTGCATCCATGCATACCACAAAATCCCCATCAGGATCAACAATGCGCAACACTTGTGGGGTCATCAAAAGCTGCTTAAGCTTTTGAAAACTTTCTTCACACTTGTTAGTCCATAACAACTTGTTTGATTTATTCTGCAAAGGCATCATGGGGCAAGCGATTCTTGAGAATTTCTCAACGAAATTTCGATAATACCCAGCTAAACCAAAAAAGGACCTAATGTTAGTGACACTAGTCGGGGTAGGCCAATCCTTTATGGCTCGAATATTTTTCGGGTCCATAGCTATTCCTACCTCGGATATGATGTGGCCTAGGTACTATATTTGTGGTTGGTAAAAATCACATTTACTAAACTTAGCGTAGAGCTGGTGTTCTCTCAACACCTGAAGTACTATGCGAAGGTGTTCTTCATGTTCCTCTTTATTCTTGGAATAAACTAGAATGATGTCAATAAAGACTAGTATGAACTTATCCAGACAATTACTGAATAGGTTGTTCATCATACACCTACAGTTTGTGGGTGCATTAGTCAACCCGAACGTCATCACTACAAAATTGTAGTGCCCGTACCTCGTACGAAAGGTGGTTTTGGGCATACCTTCAGCTCGGATCCGTACCCAATGGTACCTAGATCATAGGTCAATATTTGAAAATATTTTGGCTCCTCCCACCTAGTTGAACAAATCATCAATTCTAGGGAGCAGGTAACGGTTCTTTATAGCCATTTTATTCAACTAACGGTAATCAATGCACATCCACATCATACCTTCCTTCTTCTTTACGAACAAAATTGGTGCTCCCCAAGGGGACACACTGGGTTGGATGTACCCTTTCTCTATCAACTCCTACAACTGCAGTTTGAGTTCCACCAATTCGGTGCACTCATGTGGTAAGGGGCTTTGGAGGACAAAATTGATCCTATGGTCAATTCGATGCAAAAGTCTAGGTCTCATTTTAGAGGTAATATAGGGATTTCCTCTGCAAACACCTCCTTGAATTCTTCAAGAACGCGGAAGTATTCTATGCGTTGTTCTCTATCAGACTCTACATCTCGAATGTTTATAGCGAACAACTTGAAGCCCTTCCGAACACACTTCTTTGGTTGTAAGGCATATATTTGTCTTACAGAAACTTTCTTTGGGATTCCTTGAACCTTTACTTGGTTCCCTTGGCTATCAATACACAAGATAAACTTGTGTAGACAATCGATCTTGACATGGTGCTGTTCCAACCAGCCCATGCTGATAAGAATGTCGTACGATCCTAAAGGTAGGATGTTCAGGTTTACCTCAGTAAGGAAACCATTCAGGTTTACTTCACATTCTTTAACAATTTTTGAAACCTTCCATTTTGTACCGGTGGCTAACTATACCATCCAAGGCTTATCATGCTTTACTTTGCCTAAATTGCATAAATCAACAATATTAGGTGCAACATAGCTCCAGCAAGCACCGAGATCAATAAGTATTGAAACAGAGGTGTTAAAGATCTTAACTTCAATCTCGATCATTGTAGCTTGATGGTCCATCTGTCGGCCATCTAATGCTGCATAGATTCGCAGGGTTCTCGCTATATCCTCAACAGTAGGTTCTTCTTGCAGGTTATGCAAGAATCCATTGTTCTTGTTCTTACAATCTAGGGAATAATGTGGCCCGTTGCACTTACAACACTTCATCGCTAAAGGAGTAACATTGGATCCACTCGCCACTTGCTCATTACGATTAGGAGCTGGTACATAAGGCTTTGTACTAGTTTTGTTGAAGTTCTTATTCACTTGAAAGCTGTTATTTTTCTTTCTATAAGGCTGTCGATTTGACCCAGGCTTGTGGTTATCAGAAAAGTTTATATACATTTCTCTTTTTTGGTTCTGTTTTTCTTGTCGTAACTTCCCATGCTCATAACAAAGTCGGCCCTTGTGTAATGCAGTATCTAGAGTCTTTGACATGTTGAATTCAATCTTGTCCCAAAAACTGGGAGGAAGACATCCTAGGAACTGCTGGATCTTAACCTTCTTTTCTTTGATATATGGTACATAATGCAGCAGATCCATAAATCTATTTATAAATGCGTCCATAGTCATGGACCCCATACACAGTTCATGGAACTCTCTTACCTTGCGATCAAAGAAACTTTTTGACATGTATTTTTCTTGAAAAATATTTTGGAAGTTTTCCCAGCTTATTTCTCGTAGCTAATATTTCTTGGTGTGTTTTAAATATCGCCACCATTGTGCTGCCTTACCATTCAGGTTGTAAATGGCAAGCCTATCATGTATCACACTTGGATAGTTATGAACCTAGAAATACTTACTCATTCCCAGCAACCATTCTTCCTCATTTTCTCTCGTATTTACTTCACCATCATAGGTTGGGGTTCTTATTTTTCGAAACTCCCCATGAAGACTATCATCATTTCTTTGTCTCTTTCTCTGGGGAGAAAGTGAATCATCACTAGCAGGACTATGATGATCTCTTTTAGTTGCTTCAAGTGTACCTTCTTTTTCTGCTTCTCTTGGGCTGCTAGCCCACTCATGGTACGGTTCTCTTTTGTATATGTTGGTGGACTGGGTAGGTTTACCTTGCAAGATCCCTCCCATCATGTTAGACAGTAACGCTTCATTTATAGCTTGTTGTTCCTTTCTTTCATTTAAATTGTCTTCTCTAAAAATTTTCAGTTGAGCTTGAAGATTGTGCAAAGTTTTCAGCAGATCAGAGTTTAGCTCGAACACCAAGTTCACTTCGGGAGTGGGGGTGGTCATTTATTCCTACGGGGTATTTCCTTCCTGAGTATTCATAAATTGAAGAGTGCTATAAAAAATTTCGTGAAAAACAAAAAATTTTAATATTAGCAAAAAATTCTGTTAGTAACAAAAATTACTTCTCATACTTTGTTTTCTCTGTGTGAATGCTTGGTGCACCCATAAATCTTTCAGTATGGAAAATAGGCTCTGATACCACTTGTAATGTCCCAAAAAATTGAAAATAAAAAAATATTATAAGCTAGTGAAAAACTACCCAAAGGGGACCATTAATACTCGTGTAGAAACACATGTGCTCTCTATACTTTTGACTTCTTCAAAATATGCCACTTTAATCTCTTATCCATTCAGTGACTATTAGTTCGTTTACTTCTTATGTCTAAATTATGTTATTTAAATTATCAATATATCTTAGTTATTACTGTCAGTGAATTAAAGAGTTGTATAGATCCTTGTTTTTCTCCTACACATGTGTACTTTGTTTATTTCATAAAAACTAACTTAACTTTGATGATGGGAACAAAGTGATGGAGTGGCGGGACTCGTTCTCCCATGACTATCTGAGAGGTAAGGTTATTCTTCGATATTCATGCTTACTTAGTTCATTCAAAATAACACACCTTATTCATTGATTCACACGTTACTCTTGTGACATCATGATTATTGGTTATTTGACACAATTCATTTCTTAGTTATACTTCTCGTTCCACCTTGGACTCTTGTTACTGTTCCGTTTTACGACTCAGATACGCCCTAGGTTGTTAATTATCTTTCTTCATTAAATTACTAGATGCTATGAATTATTTTTCTATCCCTACCATTATTATTATCTATCTATGGGTTATTTTATTTACTTGTCTCTTGTTTCTATTTTGTAGGTTTACCTTGGTTATGATCTTGTAAACTTATGCTTGTTCTTCCTAGCGAGGGCATCATGGCATACTATGTTTTCCATGATTCATAAATGCTACAAACCTAGATTATGACTTATGCACAAATGCTACCTATATGAACTAGCAAAATGGGCATGTAACAACCTAAACTTTGATGTTAAGGGTAAACATTGTAAACACTATATGATAGTGTTAAGGGCTGCATATACCATAAGGTTGGGACTATGGTATACATACCATGTCATTAGCATTGAGCCTATGCTAACATTTAAAGGGTGGCGAAACCATAAGATAGAGGGTTTAACATATGACTTGGTTAGTATAACGTTGATCCACAAACTTATGGTGAGGGTTTATGGAGGTGTCAATGGCCACCAGGGTGCCATTAATGCCATTGGAGTTGGTGAAAACACTTGGAAAGGGTTTGGAATTCACTGTTTGTGCATTATGGTTTTGGCATTGTGGTTTAGTGTGTCCTCTGCGCATTTGGAGAAGGGAGAGGACCCCATCAATTTGCAGGTAAGCTAGACCAGCTCTGTGTAGAAATGCATTTCTTCGTTGTCTTCTCCATGGCATGGTCATCCTTCTCATGACATCGTTGTTTTGTCTGTAGGTGAACGTGAAGGAACTCGAGGGTTTGCACAGGCTACACTGTAGATTTGGGATTTGGGATTTGGCAAAGGGTTTGAGAGTTTTAATTTTTTTTCTCAGTTTAGAATTTGAAGTGGTTATGAATAAGTCACTGGGTTCAATAATATGTATCTTAATTTTACTCGCCTTTTTACCCTGCTTATCTTTGATTTCTTTATTATTAATAACTTCAATGAATTTAAGAATTAAAAGAAATAAAGGCCTCACCAAATTTGATACTCTTCACCCATACAAATTCTAGATTAAAATAATTCTCTATTAATTAATTTAAATTCCTATAAACTAATGTATGCAACGTGGGACTGGCATGATGGGTTGTTGTTATAACTACATATCACAGGTTTTAGTAAAAATTAAAACTCTTTTAAAAATAAAGCAAATAAAGATTTGTTATTTGATTTGACTTGATGGAATTTAAAAATTTAAAACTCTCTACACTAGAATCTAGGCAATGTTATGAGATTTGTTTTTAAAATCTAGATGCAGCTGATTTGATAACCATGAATGCTTCTTGAAATGAGGAGGAGATTTACCTGCAAGTTGCAGTCCACAGAACGTAACAGACAAGAAATTAGAAGCACACAGTTCACAGTAAAATCGTAAAAAGGAAAGAGAATGCACGGTGAAAGAAATCTGGCCGTGACCTCTCTTCAACAAATACTTTAATTCATTTTCAAATGAATAAATATGAATCTCGGTGATTGATTATACTCAAGCATATATACAAAGAATTGCAACATTTCTCCTTGTAATGTGATTTAAAAATAAAAATATGTATATTGGAGGGGAGTTGTCTGCTAATTGAAATATATTGGCGGGGAGTTGTTTGCAATTTGAAATATATTGGGGGATTTCTCTTCAAGGTGTGTAACTGAGTCACCTTTAAATTTTAAAATAATAAAGGGGTATGTTCACTAAAGAATGGGTTCATTTCTCCATATATCATTCCACTCTCTTGAACGACTTCCTGGATAATAATAATGTGTAAGAAAAATAAGTTTCACACGTTAAACTTTTCACATAAAAAAAAAAGATATTGGATTGTATTACATAATGAAAAAAGTTGTAGCGAAGGTAGAGGAATTGGATTCCATTTATTGACCATGACAATACAGCAGTCAAGAACACTAGTAAAATATATCGTTTAAGAAGAAAATGGTGTAGTCTATTTAGATAAACCTAACGTAGATGGTTGTCCTCGGCTACTTGATGTTCCTTGACAGGTTGAATCTTCCTCTCTTCCTCACTCTGCTTACCAGGTGAATCATCATCTTCGCTCTTGCAAGATATCTGCGTAGTGCCACATGTGCCGAAATTATTCTCTTCACAACTTCCAGTGCTACCATTTTCAAAATGGTCACCTTTCTACTTCTCCACCAAGCTTGCAAATACCATCGGTGTAATTTCGAAGGGCTTACACAATTTGAAAGTTATTTTGTGGTTTGGCATGGTTCTTGGAATTGCACAGGAAATCTTACTATGTGATGGTTCCTCATTACTTATGCATGTGGGTGATTTATCGCCATCATTTATATTCTTATTATTGTTACTTTTAATGGGGGAGAACAAATGTTTACTTTTAATTAATAGCCGACAAAATCTACATCATAAGTAAATAGATATAAATATTTATAACCCACATTTACATGAGGAAAGTTACATAATCTTACAACATCTACTTCATTATCGAAAATCATAAATAAATAGAAGTAAATATTTATAACAGACATTTACATGAGGAATGTTACATAACGTTACAATGTCTCCCTCATAATCGGAAATCATAAGTAAATAGAAGTACAAATATTTATATCTAACATTTACATGAGGAACTTTACATAACATTTGGACATCTCCCTCAATCTCCCACTACTAGGCTATAGAGCGCCTCAAAAAAGCAAGAGAGTTTTCATTTTTTTTTGTAAGTTCAAAATTTGAGGTGGTTATGATTAATTACACATCACAATTTAACCGTGCTCATATTTCTAGAAATAAAATCTTGATATTTCATGTGATTTATAGAGCTTATTGTACCTTATCACTAGGTTTAATGATCTGTATATTAATTTTACTCACATTTCAACCTTGGCTTATCTTTGATTTCTTTATTATTAATAACTTTAATGAATTTAAGAATTAAAAAAATAAACGCCTCACCAAATTTAATACTCTTCACCCATACAAATTCTAAATTAAGATAATTCTCTACTAATTAATTTAAATTCCTATAAACTAATGTATGCAACGTGGGACAGTCATGAGGGGTTGTTGTTATAACTACATATCATGTAAAAATAAGAAAGGAATGTTTTCCTTGAATTGAATTTTGAATTAGGAGACAGACACAGCTTTATAGAAAAAAATTCCTACAATCATGCTGAGTTATTCTACAATCATGCTGAGATATCGGGCTGAGCTATTCTATAATCATGCTGAGATCTCCTACAATCAGCATGTATGTCATTCTCAACACTCCCCCTTAAGTTGGAGAGTGAATGTCAACAACTCCCAACTTGCGTATCATAGTTGAGAAAATTTCTTTTCCCAATGGCTAAAGTGAACACATCTACAAGCTGATTTTTTCAAGCAACATGTTTGGTTATAATCAAGCCATCTTGTATTTTGTCACGAATAAAATGACAATCCATCTCTATATGTCTGGTTCTTTTATGGAAGATGGGATTAGCTGCTATATGTAAGGCAGCTGCGTTATCACAATACAACAATGCTGGCTACGGATGCAATACTCTCAAATCTATCAATAATGAGTGTAGCAAGGATAATTCATAGCATGTACCTATCATGGCCCTATATTCGGCTTCTACTGAGGAGAGAGATCTGGCTTTCTACCTCTTTGTCCGCTAGGAAATTAGAGAGGATCCTATAAAAACACAATAACTCGTAGTGGATCTACGACATATTGGACAACCAGCCCAGTTCGAATCAGAAAAGGCTTGCAAAGACAAATCATTCTGAGAAGGGAAAAACAAACCTTGTCCTCGATTTCTTTTCAAATAACGCAACACATGCAAGGCAGCCTCCATGTGTGGTTGGTGTGGTGCATGCATGAATCTGCTTAGCACATGGACCGAATAAGAAATGTCTGGTCGGGTGATTGTCAAATAAATTAGGCGTCCAACATGTCGCCTATACTGAGATGGATCTTTAAGCAATTCCCTTGAATCCGAGAGTTTTACATTTTGCTCCATGGGAAAGTTCACAGGTTTAGAACCTAAATGCCCGCCATCTTTTAGAATTTCCAAAGTATATTTTCGTTGTGAAATGGAAATACCTTTCTTTGATCGAGAAATTTCAATGCCTAGAAAATACTTCAAATTACCCAAATCTTTAATCCAGAAACAACTATGCAAAAATTGCTTGAGAGTTAATATGGAATTAACATCATTACCCGTAAGGAGAATGTCATCGACATATATCAATAATTATGTAAAAGAATTGCCTTTTCGATGTGTGAATAATGAGTAATCTACTTTGGATTGAACAAATCCAGCAGCTTGGATAGCTATAGAGAACTTGGCAAACCATTGTCGTGAAGCTTGATTTAAGCCATATAACGACTTGTGGAGGCAACACACTAGATTCTCCCCTTGTTGCCAAAGACCAGGAGGTGGAGACATATAAATTTCTTCATGGAGATCACCATGGAGAAAAGCGTTGTGGACATCGAGTTGGTGAAGTGACCAATTCTGGGCAGCTACTAAAGCCAATAAACAATGAACAGTAACCTTTTAGCAGTGGGAGAAAAAGTATCATGGTAATCTATACCTTCCAATTGTGTGTAACCTTTCGTAACCAAATGAGCTTTGTAATGCTCTATAGTGCCATCCGAATTCCTTTTGATTTTGTAAGCCCAACGACAACCAATAGGCTTCTTACCAAGAGGAAGGGAAGTGAGGACCAAGTGTTGTTGGCTTCTAAAGCGACCAATTCAGATTGCATAGCTTCTTTCCAATGGGAATGAGAAGCTGCTTCGGTATAAGATGTAGGCTCAATATCTTGACTAACAATAGCAGTAAATGAGTAATGTTGTGGTGAGTAACGATTGTAAGAGACAAAATTGCAAAGGGAATATCGCGTACCTTGTTGTGGACCTACGGACAAAGTCGGCAAATGATTGGGAGATGTCACTTGGTTGCAAACATAATCATGTAAAGTCGTGGGAGGGTGATGAGATCAGTGAGAATGGCATAAAAGGGGATCGAGAGGAGGACCAGTAGTTGGTGGTTGAGAAGAAATTGTATCCGGTGGTGAGAGTGGTTGGACTGGTGGGGAAAGATCCGGTTGGTGATAGGTGTCGAAAACTAAAAGAGGAAGGACAGGGACAAAAGTTGTGGAAGTGGATGGAATGGACTCATAGGGAAATATGGTTTCATGAAAAACAACATCACGGCTAGTGAACATTTGATGGGTTGTAAGATCATAGAGTTTGTAAGCTTTTTGGCCTACTGGATATCCAAGAAAAACACAACATCTAGCGCGAGGGGCGAATTTATGGGGAACGTGTACAGCAGCAGCATAGGCAAGACACCCAAAGACTCAAAGATGAGAATAAGAAGGGAGTTTTCCAAAAAGTCTTTCAGAATGGGTTTGGTAAGAAAGACGTGGTGTGGGAAAACGGTTGATTATATGAACAACAGTGGAAACACATTCTGCCCAAAAATGTAAAGGAAGGTGTGCTTGAAAACAAAATGCGTGAGTGGATTCAAGAATATGGTGGTGCTTGCGCTCTACAACCCCCTTTTGTTGAGGGGTGTAGACACAAGAATGTTGATAATTGGTCACTTTTTGTTTAAAAAAATCTCGCATAGAAAAGAATTCTTCACCATTATCAACCCGAATGTTAGCTATAGAAATATGGAATTGTGTTTGGACAAATGAGAAGAAATTGACAAGTAAATGTTGTGTCTCACTTTTGTGATGCATTAAAATACCCATGTGAATCTAGCATAATCATCCACTATAGTCAAAAAATATTTTGCACCATAAAAGGAGGCAATTTTATAGGGGACCCAAATGTCACAATGAATTAATTCAAAAGGCCTAACAGATGAAATTGAACTAACAAAAAATGGAATTCGACTCTGTTTTGCAAGAGCACAAACATCACAAGCATTATTAGATTGGGAAGAGAAATTCAGCAAATGTTTTGCCATAAAATCTAATCTAGAGGAAGATAAATGCCACAAAGCGGTGGGGGAGGCGACCTGAGAATTGGGTAAACAGTAGGAAGTGGTTGCTATGGATAGAGGTTGATGTTTTGAATTCTGTGATGCTAATGAAACCAAGTAATAAATTCCGTCTCATCGTTTACCTAATCCAATCATCTTCTTCATCCTCAAGTCCTACAAAATACACCAATAAGGGAGATGGTTACTGAACAATGGAGATCTATGGTAATTCGACTCACAGACATTAAATCCACCTTAAAAGATGGCACACCAAGTGCATTTTTTAAAGTAATAGTTGAACTCAAAGGTAAATTCCCAATGGATGTAATGGGAGCCTGTTCTCCACTTGGCATAGCAACTGGTGGCAACAGAGTGTTCTTACATCTGCTGACAAGCGAATTTGGAGATGAATTAATGTGTTCTATTGCACCACTATCAATAACTAATTGATGAAGGTGCAACAGTGCTTGTGACAAACCTGAAGAAGCAGTAGCAGCATTAGCCTTAGGATTGACAGGTTGTACTGTCCCTTTGCCCTGTATGATAGACAGGATTTGCTGGAGTTACAAATCAGAGAGCCCATGAGTCACCAACGGCACGTCCGCAATTACTGAACCCTCCTTGACATTGTTGGCTGAAGATTGATGGCTATGGTTGCGCTTAAAAGAGAAGGTTCCTTGATTGGATTTGTTGGATGGATGTTTGGGATGTTCTGGCGGATACCCATTAAGTTTCCAACATCTTTCTCGCACATGATGGTCACGGTAACAATAAGAGAAATGCAAAGGTTTTCGAGTAAATGAGTTGGAACAAGAAGAGGAGGAACCTTGTCCATGTTGAACAGCTAGAGCCACTGGTTCAACCCTTCGGATAGCCATGGCTAAGTTTTTTGTTGTCTCACATGCAGCGCCTAGACTTCGCTGGTTCTCTTCTTGTACAATGGAGGAGTAAGCCTTGGCAACATCTCTCAATGGATTCATCAACATAATCTGCCATCAGATTACACTATAGGACTCATTAAGTCCCATGAGGAATTGCATCAATCTATGTCTCTTATGGTCCGCCCCACAAGAGAAAATGGTGTCATTATAGGATCCTAGTTCATCCCATAATTTCTTCAATCTTGTGTAATAAGCCGCAACAGTCATCTGATCTTGAGCAAGACAAGCAATGTCTCTCTCAATATAAAAAATACGAGGGGCATTTCTTTGAGAAAAACGATCCTGAAGGTCTTCCCATATCATGTAAAAATAAGAAAGGAATGTTTTTTTTTAATTGAATTTTGAATTAGGAGACAGATAGAGCTTTATACAAGAAATTCCTACAATCATGCTAAGCTATTCTACAATCATGCTGAGCCATTCTACAATCATGCTGAGATATCAAGCTGAGCTATTCTACAATCATGCTGAGACCTCCTACAATCAGCATGTATTTGATTCTCAACACTCCCCCTCAAGTTGGAGAGTGAATGTCAAGAACTCCCAACTTGCATATCATAGTTGAGAAAATTTCTTTTCCCAATGGCTTAGTGAACACATATGCAAGCTGATTTGTTGAAGCAACATGTTTGGTTATAATCGAGCCATCTCGTATTTTGTGACAAATAAAATGACAATCCATCTCTATATGTTTGGTTCTTTCATGGAAGACGGGATTGGCTGCTATATGTAAGGCAACTGTGTTATCACAATCCAACAATGGATATCGCTGGCAATTCGACTCATAGACATTAAATCCACCTTAAAAGATGGCACACCAAGAACATGCATGTTTGGGATGTTCTTGTGGATACCCATTCAGTTTCCAGCATGTTTCTCGCACATGATGGTCACGGTCACAATAAGAGACAGACACAGCTTTATACAAAAAATTAGGAGACAGACACAGCTTTATACAAAAAGTTCCTACAATCATGCTGGGCTATTCTACAATCATGTTGAGCCATTCTACAATCATGCTGAGATATCACGCTGAGCTATTCTACAATCATGCTGAGATCTCCTAAAATCAGCATGTATGTCATTCTCAACACTCCCCATCAAGTTGGAGAGTGAATGTCAAGAACTCCCAACTTGCGTATCATAGTTCACAAAATTTCTTCTCCCAATGGCTTATTGAACACATATGGAAGCTCATTTGTTGAAGCAACATGTTTGGTTATAATCGAGCCATCTTGTATTTTGTCACGAATAAAACGACAATACATCTCTATATGTTCGGTTCTTTCATGGAAGACGGGATTGGCTGCTATATGTAAGGCGGCTATGTTATCACAATACAATAATGGAGATCTCTGGTAATTCAACTCACATACATCAAATCCACCTTAAAATATGGCACACCAAGCACATGCATGTTTGGGATGTTCTGGCGGATAAACATTCAGTTTCCAGCATGTTTCTCGCACATGATGGTCACGGTCACAATAAGAGCAATGCAAAGGTTTTCGAGTAGATGAGTTGGAACGAGAAGAGGAGGAACCTTGTCCATGTTGAACAACTAGAACCACTGGTTCATCCCTTCGGATAGCCATGGCTGAGTTATTTGTTGTCTCACGTGCAGCGCCTAGACTTTGCTCCTTCTCTTCTTTTACAATGGAGGAGTAAGCCTTGGCATCATCTGGCAGTGGATTCATCAAGAGAATCTGCCCTCGGATTGCAATATAGGACTCATTAAGTCCCATGAGGAATTGCTTCTTTGTCTCTTGTGGTCCGCCCCACAAGAGAAAACGGTGTCATTACAGGATCCTAGTTCATCCCATAATTTCTTCAATCTTGTGTAATAAACCGCAACAGTCATCTGATCTTGAGAAAGACAAGCGATGTCCCTCTCAATATGAAAAATGCGAGTGGCATTCCTTTGAGAAAAATGATCCCAAAGGTCTTTCCATACCTCCTGGGCTGTGGTCGAAAAAATAACACTATCTGCAAGATCCTGTGTGAGATAATTGAGAATCCACGAGAGAATCATATCATTGCATTTTTTCCACGCAGCATAGTCGTCTGGTTTGGCTGTAGTAGACGGCATTGTGGTTGTTGCGTCTATGAAACCCAACTTGGATTTGGCATTCAAAGAAATCATCATGGCTCTGCACCATGTCGAATAATTATCCCCATCAATAGGATTGTAAATAAGCAGCATTCCTGGATGATCAGAATGATGAAGAAAAAAGGGATTGGAATATGGATTGGTAACAGCGAGCTTGCCTCCATTAGAAGATTGCTCATTTGCCATGATGACGGAAATAGTGAAAAGAAGGAAAAAATAAAGGCAAAGAGCTAGCAGAGGCAGAGTATCGTTCCCTGCTCTGATACCATGTAAAAATAGGAAATGAATGTTTTCCTTGAATTGAATTTTGAATTAGGAGAGAGACACAACTTTATAAAAAAAATTCCTACAATCATGCTAAGCTATTCTACAATCATGCTGAGCCATTCTACAATCATGCTGAGATATCAGGCTGAGCTATTCTACAATCATGTTGAGCCATTCTACAATTATTTTACAATCATGTTGAGCCATTCTACAACCATGCTGAGATATCACGCTGAGCTATTCTACAATCATGCTGAGATCTCCTACAATCAACATGTATGTCATTCTCAACATATCATAGGTTTTAGTAAAAAGTAAAACTCTCTTAAAAATAAAGGAAATTAAGATTTGTTATCTCATTTGACTAACTGGGATTTAAAAAATTAAAACTCTCTACACCATAATCTAGGCAATGTTATCAGATTTGTTTTAAAAATCTAGATGCAGCTAATTTGATAACCATAAATTCTTCTTAAAATTAGGAGGATATTTACCTACAAGTTGCAGTCCACAAAACATAAGAGACAAAAACCAGAAACACACAGTTCACAGTTAAATCGTGAAGAGGGAAGAGAATGCACGGTGAAAGAAATATGGCCATGACCTCTCTTCAAAAAATACTTTAAGTCATTTTCAAATGAATAAATATGAATCTTGGTGATTGATTATACTCACACATATGTACAAAGAATTGCAGCTTTTCTCCGTGTAATGTGATTTCAAAATAAAATATGTATATTGGCGAGGAGTTGTTTGCTAATTGAAATATATTGGTGAGGAATTGTCTTCAGTTTGAAACATATTAAAGGGGTATGTTCACTAAAGAATGGGTTCATCTCTCTAGAAGGACTTCCTCAATAATAATAATGTCTAAGAAAAATAAGTTTCAGACGTTAAACTG
Organism: Pseudotsuga menziesii; assembly: GCA_001517045.1. Taxonomy (NCBI): domain Eukaryota; kingdom Viridiplantae; phylum Streptophyta; class Pinopsida; order Pinales; family Pinaceae; genus Pseudotsuga; species Pseudotsuga menziesii. The sequence continues at coordinate 910,455 of LPNX011193095.1, forward strand.
TTCAAATAAATAAAAAGATATTGGATTGTATTACGTAATGAAAAAATTTGTAGCCAAGGTAGAGGAATTGGATTGCATTTACTGAACATGACAATATAGCGCTCAAGAACAGTAGTAAAATATACCGTTTAAGAAGAAAATGTTGTAGCTTATTTAGATAAACCCAACATAGATGGTTGTCCTCGGCTACTTGATGTTCCTTGACAGGTTGACTGTTCCTCTCTTCCTCACTCTGCTCACGAGGTGAATCATCATCTTCGCTCTTGCAAGATATCTGTGCAGTGCTACATGTGCCGGAATTATTCTCTTCACGACTTCTAGTGCTATCATTTTTAACATGGTCACCTTTCTGCTTCTCCATCAAGCTAGCAAATACCATGGGCATAAATTCCTTGGGCTTACACAATTTGGAAATTATCTTGCGGTTTCGCATGGTTCTTGGAATTGCAGGCAAAATCTTACTATGTGATGGTCCCTCATTACTTATGCATGTGGTGATTTATCGCCACCATTCATATTCTTCTCATTCTCATTTTAATTGGTGAGAAAAAATATTTACTTTTAATTAATGGCTGAAAAAATCTACATCATAAGTAAATAGAAATAAATATTTATAGCCGACATTTACATGAGGAACGTTACATAACATCACAACATCTCCTTCAAAATCGAAAATCATAGGTAAATGGAAGTAAATATTTATAGCCGACATTTACATGATGAACGTTACATAACATTAGACCATCTCCCTCATAATCGGAAATATCATAAGTAAATAGAAGTAAATATTTATAGCCGACATTTACATGAGGAACGCTACATAACGTTCCAACATCTCCCTCATAATATTTATAGCTGACATTTACATGAAGAACGCTACATGCATGAGGAACGTTACGTTACAAGATCTCCCCCATACTGGGTTATAGAGCGCCTCTCGGCATAATAAGTAAATAGAAGTAAATATTTATATCCGACATTTACATGAGGAACGCTACATAACGTTACAACATCCCCCTCATTGCACAGCGAGGTGCTCTACAGCCTAGTATGGGGAAGATCTTGTAACTTTACATAGCGTTATGTAACGTTATGTAATGTTACGTAACGCTATTTTTATTAATAATTTTTTTTTAATTATAAGTCAAAATAAATGTCGGCTAGAAAAACAACCTAATATGAGGGAGATGTAATCTTCCTACCTAACAAAACAATAAAAAAGTAAAACTTTAATTATCTGGAAAAAAAATGTGTACTAAAAAAAACACAATATGGGGGAGATGTTGTAATGGTTACCTAACAAAATAATAAAAAACAAAAAATTGAATTATCCCCAGAAAAATTGTTGGTCTTGCACATGGTTTTAAAACCATGTGCAAGGCCTTCTAAACAACCCATGGTTTTATTGTACATGGTTTAGGAGGGCCTTGCACATGGTTTTCAAGGCCTCCTAAACAACCCATGGTTTTATTGTACATGCTTTAGGAGGGCCTTGCAAATGGTTTTAAGACCATATGCAAGGCCTCTTAAACAACCCATGGTTTTATGAGGGCCTTGCATATGGTTTTAAAACCATGTATGGTGAGATGTTGTAATGTTCATTTTTAACAAAATAAAAAACAATAATAAATATTATATGTTGACTATAAATAATATTAAATATTAATAATAAAAATATTATATGTGGATCTTAAATAAAAAGATGTGTTTTTGGTTTGAATCAAATCAATGGCTATATATGGGACACACCAATGTTGATAGCTCATTGAGTACAATACCTAAGAAGAAGTTTGTACCTTGAGAGATTTGATCCCTCTCGGCGCTTGATAGAGCCTAGGATTTGGATTTACGCTGGTAATATTTATAGCCAACATGTACATGAAGAACTTTACATGCATGAGGAACGTTACGTTACAAGATCTCCCCCATACTAGGTTGTAGAGCGCCTCTCGGCACAAACATAACGTTACAGCATCTCGTTCATAATCGAAAATCATGTTCATAATCAAAAATCATAAGTAAAATAAAAGTAAATATTTATAGCCCACATTTACATGAGAAACCTTACATAAAGTTACAACATCTCCCTCATAATATTTATAATCTACATTTACATGAGTAACCTTACATGCATGAGGAAGGTTACTTTACAATATCTCCCCCATACAAGACTGTAAAACTAGTTTTCAATTATAAATAAATAATTTTAAAAATTATATAAATAATATCTATATATATATATATATATATATAATATGATAATTATAACTAGTACCTAAATCATAAATAGCATACAATTGGTAACATGAACTGTAATGATTGTAATTATGATTAGCAGAAAGATCAATAGATAATAATATTTGGACTTAAAAAAATGACAACATTCAATAAAAAAAATGAACACAACCGTACTCGAATGGAACATAAATAAATAAAATAGCGAACAACTAAACTTCTAAAACCCTAAGTTGAAACTGAATAAGCGTTACATGCGTTAGAAGAGATTACAAATACGGTTGATTTTGTAGAACCGATTCATTGCGGAAAATCGCCTCTCATAAAGATAGATCGAGTTTTCCTAAATCGAAAGCCCGGGATGCAACTTTTTCACAGGAGGGGCACACTGTGAGGGTTCCCTCGGGCGCAGACGCAGGCATGTATTTTAGAACTCTTAGATCCTGCAGCTCTTTATGCAGTTTTCTGTTTTCATCTACAAGTAACTCGTTCCAGCTCTTCAAGCGGTCGCAGTCCATCTCCACTTGCTTGAACTTTCCCCTGAAACAAACTTATCAAACTCTGGAATGTTTAGCATAAAAGTAGCAATAAAATAGAGTATCGACGGGATCAAAACTTTTTTTTCAGGAAAAGATGGCCTAAATTGTAACTTTTTAATTAAACCTAATTTGGATCTATCCCCTAGACCTATTCTGTTCCACCTTCGTACGAAACTAAATTACGCTTCAAAATTCCTTGCTAAATTATGTAGCAGTCGATTCCAAAATAGGGATTTCGAATGTTAATGTCAACATTTAAAGTACAAGAATGAATAGAGGTCATGGGCTAACCTTGCTCGTCTATTCTGGAACCACACTTCAACTTGTCGAGGGCGGAGATTCATCTGTGCGGCCAAGGCTTGCTTCTGCTTCTGCATAAAAAGAAGTTTCTGCCCAATCAAGATGAGACAACAAAGGAAATTCAGAACACTAAGTAGAAAACAATGACATGAAGATATTTACAGATTCGGGGAGCTTGTTCTTTCTGAAGCTTTCTTCCAAAAGACCAGACTGCTCCCTGGACAGTCTGAGCTTCTTCTTGATAGCGCGTTCTTGATCTTCTCCATCGCTGAGAAACATTGAGCAAACTCTGCCGTTCTCCAACACTTCGGTAGAAACGTGCTTTCTCTTGGAGTCAATGGCGCAGTTGCTCTCTGGTTTGATAACGTTGGAGTTCAGGCTACTGGAAGATGAGACATTAATGGCGCCCGAGTCTTCGTTGGAGTAACAAGACGCAGGCAATTTGTTCACATCGAAACCCCTTGATACTCCCGTTGTTCTCTCGTCACCATCACCTGCACCATACGATTATCATCATTAAGATCCGAAATAAAATCAAAACCATCCACATGGCAATCTAGACACCATTACATAAAACTGAATCCGATGAAGTAATTAGTTTTGCAGATTAACGATTTGTCATAAAGGATTTAAGCAGGGCAGCCACATACCAATCCCAGCCTTTTGATCCCATGGCAAAGTGTCGAATAAGGGACGAAGAACCGGGGAACCCGGCTTACCCGGGTGCATTAACGGAAACAGATCTAACTGCACCGGAGGCGAATTCACTGGTCTCTGAGAAGCTTGATCTTGACCTGCCTCGCTTGTGGTTGACCCGATATTAACATTCTTGCAGATGCAGAGGCCTGTATTGCAATCCTGATCCATAGCCATCTGTTTCAATTAAGGTTTCTTAATGAATAAGGAAAAAAAATAGGGAAAGGAATACTTGATCTTTTAGAGTAAAGTTGATGACCTCTTTATAATATCTTAATTTTTTTTTAACATCTAAATCTTTCTTATACCACATTTTCTCTTTAAACTTAGAATCAACAATACTTTTAATGATATTAACTATTTTACTTATAGTTATACTGATTATTATTACACCATATAGTTTATTTATTTTACAAAATTTGTTTGCTATATCAACATTATTAGTTTAATTATTATTAGAACTATGACGGCATATTCTCTAGTAATGATTTTTCGAAGTATACTTTTTCGTGCCACAACATTCATCATTCTAAGTATTATTACCTTAAATGATACTCCAACTAATGTAGATGTATTTTAAATTCGACGATCAACGTATGTTTTAAATTCCATTACCCTTGTATTTTAATTTGGATTCAAATTCCACTCTAAATGTATTTTAGAAATTCCACTATGCATATTCTAAATTTGGATTTTTATAAATTCCACAATGGATATTTTAAATTTGGATTTATGAATGTTTGTAAAAGTGAGATATTTTATGATTTAGGTAGTAGTTTTTCTATATTAAATAAAGTTATATATAGAGATATAAGGTTTAAATATTATAACTAAAATTAATTTATTTAAGTTTATTTAAGATACATTTATTAAACAATTAGAAAGATTAACATGAATTAAATGTATAAATGGAAGGATATATGTTTTAATTTTTTAATTTAAAACTAAGAATATGTATATGTCTAATGTATTTGTCAAATTCTAACATTTTTAAAAATTATTAATTAAGTAAAGTTAAAAAAAACTTTTAATTCTTTGACTTCAAAGTAGAAACAGCACAATTGTTAGAGAGTAATTGAAATTACTAGAGATTAATTGAAAAATATTTAGTATTACATTTCGAATATTTGGATTTTTTTATTTTATAAAAAATAAATTAAAAGGTTTTAACAACCTTGGAAAATATTAAACAATATTATTAACTATAGAAAACACAACAAAATTGTTCTAGAGATTAATTGAAAGTGATAGTATTACAATTGGAATACTAACATTGATTTATTTTATAAATAATAAATTAAATGGTTTTACTTACCATGGAAAATATTGAACAATATTACTAATTATAAAAAACAAATTTATAGATGAAAACACTTTACATACACACAAAATTATTAATTTCCAAAACAAAAAATATTAAACTTATTTTTTTAGTTCAAAGTACAATATTGTTACTCATATCTTACTTATCAAATGTAGACTATAGTTTGAGTTGAAAATATAAGGTAAACTTTATATCATTGCTTCTTAGTTGAATATATAGATATATGAAGATCATGGATACCAAAGAACATGAAAATATTAGAGGTGAATGTGCTTTCTAAGATTTTCAATTGAAGAGTTTATGTAGATGATAGAAGATATACATAAAAGATGGCGGGATATCATCGGGATATCGTCGCCCAAATTCTTGTCATTTATACTTTGGGAGAAACAAATTCATCTAGGATAAAAAGGCTTAGTAAAGATGGAGACCTTTACTTTGGCAGAAACAAATTCATCTAGGATAAAAAGGCTTAGTAAAGATGAAGACCTATTGAAGTTGAGAAAACTCCAAGAGATGAAGGAATCATGTCTCAATAGTCAATAAAGATATCATCCATATTTGACAAATAAAGGAATATTTGAAGTGCTCCACTAAATTCAATAAAAATGGGAAATGGATTCTCTTTGACAGATATGCCCATATGAAGACAAGTGGAGGAATATTAAGAGTTCTTGAATAATTCAACAACTATAAAGAAAAGATCATATATAACTTTGACTTGAGGGATTGTGTCTCATTTTTCCACTTCCCCTTTGGTTGGCTGATAATCCCTTGGTGATCCTAATAGTCAGTAGCATATGCTCATTTTATTATATTATATATTTTGTTCTAATTTTAAGTATAATAACTTGCATGTTGAATGAACATATTAAACTAGACAAACCACTTGAAACACAATATTAAGACTATGATTCATTAATATCCTCTAATTGGGTCTTGAATATTGGCTCCATACTAGGAATATTAATAATATATTTACATCATGGTTTATTCAAACTTATTCCACATTGCTTAAAGAGAAAAAAACTTATTAGATGATTAGATGATGAATTATATCTCAAAGTTCAAAATTAAGGTACCAAATTCCCCGCCCCTTAAAATAGAACCACCATTTGTGTTCTCTTTATATGGACAGAAATCTAGGTATTCCTCCATCACTGCATCCTCTAGCTTCCATCTAGCATCATTTGGTCCATAGTTCTTTAGTGCACTTTGCTTAACATAAAGCTCTATTTCAAAGCAATGGGTGCTACCTTGGAACAACTTCAATTTTTCAAAGAAATATTATTTAGTTGATCACCTTCCTTAAAGTCTTACAAAGTTTTTTCTTATAGCTTCAGTTACCTTCAATTTTTCATATTTTAACACAATATTATTCCATTGCCTTTAGTAAATATAGACTAATTGTAATTCCATTAATGGGATTAACCCATATCATTGCATCATTGTTGTAATATCCCCAATTTTGGACCTTACACTTATCGGCATGAGCCTATTGATTATGATGTCATCTTGATGTTTTATATACTAGGTCGAAGACCCCATTGCATAGGAACATGATGACTTGTTTTATATATTTCGTGTAAGCCAATTGTTGATGATATATATATGTATATGCTTGTTTGTGTTCGGCATTGACCCTAAAGCACATGATTGATGAGATGATTTTTGTTGAGCGAGGAGCTCTGGACCACGTGAGTGATTGATGTTTGTGTTGAGCGAGAAGCTTTGGAGCACATGAGTATTATATTTATGTTCGGCATGAAGCTCTGGAACACATGAAAATAAAATTTGGAAGTGTTCGGCATAAGCCCTGGAGCCTTCCATGTTGATGTTGAGCATAAGCTATGGAACATCAGATCCTTGGCCATTGTATCCCTAGGTGTATCGTACAAGTACATACTAGCACTAGTGTTGAGTGAAGAGCTCTAGAATTGCACTAAGTTTGTAAATCCCTATTTTCTAACATTGAGTATGGACTCTTGTAAGCACTAGGAGTTACTGAAAATAGTTAATGATTACCGAGTGAAAACAACTCGAGAAAAATATTGATCTCATGAGACTTATTTATAAGTGATTGAATGAAATTTTGAATTTTTGTATTCTCATCAAGTACTGAAGAACTACCATGTTATACGAGAAAATATGACATGCAAGGATGTTTAGAGTTGCCTATTCTAGTAGACCTAACAATCTACCTGATGACCTTAATGAAGAAAGTGTCATTGTTATAGCTGATTTCACTACTCCAGGTGAATCACACTTTGTATGGCCTTCCCCTATCCCTATGCAAACTCCTTAGACCTCGTGGACCATTATTTGTCCTTTGATGTTTCCTTGACCATTTCTAAAAACATGTGAAAAATGACACACGTGACTTTTAAACCTCTAATCACGTATATACGTGGGTTTGACCCCTAAAACCGCGTACATCAGGATGTGTACAAATTCCAAATCCTTTTGGAGTTTTCCTTGACATGGATCCGAATCACTTGACTCGTCGCCTTCCCTATGCCTTGAGATCGCTCAGATTCGACCTTTCATTACCCCTTTGAAAAGCTATATAAGGAATTCTATGGTACATTGAAGGCATATGAGAGAATTGAGAACAAAGAAACTATATTCCATTGTTGCCATAACTTATGCTTGAGTTTGCATCCCTTTGTCCCTTGGAGCACTTTTGTGTTCTTCCCAAGCTTGCCTTTTGATTCTGAGCTTGCTATTGAGAGATGGAGGATTGAGGTGGTGGAGGCCCAAGTGGGGGATTCAGTTTCTCTGATTCGCAGACATGCCGATAGAGGTTGTATCTATTGTAATCTCTAATTTATATTAATAGAAATATCTTTTCCTGTCCAATAATGTGTGTTTGAATGAATATTTTATCCATGGGATGTTTTCAAATGCTTATACATTGTTGATTATATATGCTAGAATAGATCTAACACCATGATATATAGAATGCTTGTATTCTTTACTTGTTGTTGAGGAAGTAATTTATCAATTCAAGCTGAAGTTGGAAAGCTCAATGGGGATCTACATCAACCGTCCGGAATAAGGTACGAGGTCCGATCATTTAGTTTTAGACATTTATTTTCTATTGCATATTGGAAAGGATTGATTTCTGGAGTCAAGCTGTTTGTTGTGGTACCCCAAGCCATAGGAATTTCTCTCCGTAACAGAATTGGTGACTCCGCTGGGGAGTTCCTAGTAGTTGTCCTTTGGGGGTTTTCTATCGGCATTCAATGACTTTGAATTGCTCTTTCTCTCTTGTTTCTGAGTCACGTTTGGGGGCATGTTTGCCTGGTAGTGTCTGATTGGTGTGAAGTTTGTCTCAGCTTGTTGGTTTTCCTTGATTTTTATGCACCTTTCTTCTTGTACACAATTTTTTAACTCACAGTCGCGTATACACACAGGTTTCTTTGCGATTTCCGCGTATACACACGGGTTTAATACAAACAGTCATGTATGCCCTTAGTTTTTCCTTTTAGTGGAAGTCAAATGGTTGCTGGGTGAATTTTGATGATTGCTGAGTCTCCTCTGACACTTCCTGAGTCTGTTTATACCTTTGTTTCTGACCAGAGACGTTTTTTTAGGCTATTTTTTTTTAAGAAGATTCTTGTCATGGCATTTTCAATTTTTTGTTTGGGATTAGTGCATTAGATTTCTTTTACCTTAGTGCTTTGGTTGAGTGTTGTTTGAGTGTGCTTGCAGAGTCTGGGGGTTGTAGAATCATTCTTTTGCTTTTTGTATCTCATTTTATTTCAAAAAATCCAAAAATATTTGCTTATCATCATGCATTGCATTTTGGATTTTGCATTGTACTTGCACTAGATTTGCTTTGGAGTATTAGTTAGCTATTCATATAGGAAAGCTTGTATTCATCATTTGAAGAAAAATTGTGCATTTCATGTAGTAGCATACCCTATTTTCATGGACACAATGCATTTGCATTGATTGTTAGGTGTGCATTTTACTTCATGTTTTGTCATAACACCATTAGTTGCACAGCCATATCCCTCTTTTGAGTAATAAAACCAACTAAAATCAACACTTAATTAAAATCAACTACACTCCTTTCTTTTACAGGGTGCACCAACAAGATTAGGTTTTAGGATCTTGGAATAGTTCATTGTGAGTCAATTCTCGAAGATCACTAAACAACAACATGTATGTGTCTGTCCAGGTGAGTGTGTGAAATCCTTCGTATAACCAGTGTTTCTTAGGATCCTCCTCTCAAAAGGGAGTTAAGCACGAGGCAGTGTGAGTGGTTATTGATTGGGATGAACCCTAGTCATAATTGAGTAGCACCGGAGATATTTACAGGATTGTATTCGTATTTGGGGGCTCTTCCAAGAGTTTTGGGCTTTGCTACCCTACCCATATAGTCAATCCCGCCTGCGACTGTCTACCTGAGCATTGATTATATTGAGGTGACCTTAGTGGCCTTACCTAGGATATTGAGGGGGTAGTTTGAAGGGGTTATTCTGTGGGTGTCCCGGCCAGGTTGGGGTCTGAGAGCATAGTTGCTTTACGCATTGAAGATGAGGGCCACAATAATTGGTTACGTACCTCTGCTTGTTGTGTATGGGAGTCTCAAGCCTCTCCTAGGTAAGACATACCTGCTTCATTCGGGAGCTCACTTATCCTGCCCTTGATTGCTTGCATTTGGCTTTAGATTTTATTAGTGATTGCTCTGTGCATGATAGCTTTCCTAGGGTTTGGGTAAATAGAGATTCTTTTATATTTTTTGAGTCGTTGTGGATTCGGGTCCAGCTCCTCATCGTTCTTATCGTTTAGCAGGACTTCTGCCTTCTACATATCCTCCTCCTTTGGGAGAGAGACCTAGATAGTCCAGGCGGACTACTTTGCACATTGATTCACACACCATGGGAGACCATATAGAAGGTATTCCTGAACCACCTTCTCCCCTTCATGTAGAAAATGGGGAGTTTACTCCTACTTACAATCCTTCACCTGACTTGGCTGAGTTAGGTCCTGTGATTCATGAGATAGGAACTTTTCATGATAGACCTACTCACTCTAGGTTTGATTCCCCATTGATACGTTACCGGTATGGAATGCCTGAGGATGCCGAGACTCATTTTGAACCCGCCCGCACTAGTTATGGTAGTTATGGTATGTCTGGTTTTCCTGCACATGATTTGGAATTTCATGTCGAATATAAGTTTGAGCTTAACACTATGCCTAGGGGCACTCTCATTCCTTACCATGCAGAGAGGTTTGGGAGCACTAGTCACATTGCACCTTCCATCCCGGTGGTGGAAGTTACATCACATATTCCTCCTAGGTTTAGGGTTAGTGATCCTATTAGGATACCAGATCCAAGACAAGTGACTATAGGGAATAGTATGTACTTAATCACACAGATCCCTTCATCCTCTGTCCCTAGTTCTTCAAATTTTCACCCTCCACCTTATTCACGTGGTCCTTCGGGCCGAAACGTTGCTACGAGTTATGTCCGTACTGCGGTTACTAGACCAGTTGTGTCTCAGCTTCATGTACCGCCCATTGTTTCGGGAGGTAATGCTCATACTTCTAAAGGTCACATTCCTACTTCCATAATTTATATTCCTACTTCTAGAGCGTATGTTCGTACTTACGGAGTGTCCCATGGGACATCTCATGCGATGACTTATGGACCCTATTATGGGATGTAGTATGGATAGTGTTCTTCACCTTATGGGGGAAGGTATCAACAACCTGCTTATTCTCCAAACTATGACTTTGTATCTTCTAATAGTCAAGGTCCACCACACTATGTTGCTTCCATGCCACCCTATACGGGTCAAACAGGAGGAGGGAACTATGGCCAAGTCCATGGTGGTAATCAGACCTATGTGAATTAGGGAGCGGTCCATTGACCTCATCATCCTAGGCTCCCTTTCCTCACGAAGTTGAATCTTCCTGACTTGTTGAAATTGACGAACGATCCTGTAGCTCATGACCTGGCTTAGCCGGCTGTCCCTACTAAGCTTCCCTCGGACATACCTAAGTTCAAGGGAAAACCAGGAGAGGATCCGAGCAAACATGTTACTACTTTTCACCTATGGTGCTCTTCGAACTCCTTACACTAGGACTCCATCCATTTAAGGATATTTCAACGCACCCTTATAGGGCCTACCGCAAAATGGTATATAGAGCTACCTAGGGGGTCATTCGCTTTGTTCGACAATCTAGCAATGACTTTTCTTAATCACTTCCAGCTACCAGTGCGTTATGACATTGCTACTGAAATCTTGTCGACATTTCGGCAGGATAAAGCCACACATATATTGGATCATATCCAAGAGTGGCGTAGATGAAAGAGGTTAATTAAAGCCTTTATACTGCCAAAATTCCTCCTCGAATGGTTCCTTGAGTCGTTATTGCCATATATAGCGAAGGATGTTTCTACATTCGGAGTGCAAAATGAGGAACGAGCGATTTTTAGGGCGCAGGAACTGGACTTGATTTATGCTCAGTCCAGTTTGTTATATGAGATTATTCCCAACACTCCACGTTCTAGTTTCGACCCCAAAGTCAAACCTGGACCACATGCCGATGGCATTGTTGGTTGTGCAAGTGAGAAACCTGCAGATTCGGTTGTAAAGCAAGTCAATTGTCAATCAACCAATCTACTTCATGACAAGCTATAGCTTCATCTCAACCCACCCAAATGGAGAGTGTACTTTCTATGCAATCGTCGGACCAGAAGGGTAACCGGCAGCCCAGACGGAATACAAAAAAGGGTAAGAATAATTGTAAGGGTGGGAATAAGAATGAGAATGCTAATAATAATGACAAGAATGGTCGTAATGCTGGGGGGGACAAGCAAGCTAAACATAAGATTAAGTTTCCTTGCAAGTTATGTAAGGATGGTCACCTCAATTACTTGTGCCCTCGTATCAATGAAGCCTCGAGGTTCTTAGCACAGGGCCCAGCTGTGCTAACTAACCCTTTACCTCACAATCAAAATAAGAACTTGAGATCCCATGATCAGTCTGGTGGTGATAAAGATCCACCAGAGGGTAGTGGTCATGGTTTCATTAACATGGTACGTGCTGTGAAAGTTGTGACCCGTGCAAAAGATTATGGTTCATCACAACCCAGCCCAGGAAAGGAACCTGATCCACTAGGGTCCCCTTTGCATATTGAGAAACCTATGGATAAACCTAAAGCTACACCTCGCATTCCTAAGGGAGTCCTTAAGCGTTCAGGGCACAATCCTAATGCCTGAGCCGTCCAGAACTATTTAGTTATCGAGGATTTGGGCCATACTCCTTGTGCGATGTCTGCATTGGAAGTGCTTTAGAGTTGTCCTTCACAAAGCAAGGCATTTCTTTCTGCCCTTGGTGTGAATGATGATGAGTCTTCCTCCATGATTAAATTTGAAACTGCAGGACTTCAGCCTCGCTTGCCTTACTATGTGTCTCTTTTGATTCACGTAGAATGTCTTAATATGACCATCAAGCACACTGTGATTGACGAAGGCGCTACCACTTCTGTGATGTCTTTATCATGTTGGAAGGGTTTAGGTTCCCCTGAGCTGTCTAGATCAGTGACCATGTTAACTGCATTCGATGGGAGATCGTTTAGGCCGCATGACATCCTTCCTTCGCTTAAATTCCATTTGGGAGGGAAGACCATTGCGATAGAGGTCGAGGTGGTTGTTGCGCCCCTTAACTACAATCTCTTACTGGGTAGGAATTGGATGTATAGTATGCAAGCTATTGCTTCTTCCCTATTCCATGTTGTATTCTTTCCACATAACGGGAAGATAGTCACGATTGATCAAACGACATTCAAGAATCCGTCTATTACTGCATCTTCGGGAGCTTCAATCCCAATCGTTGAGCACTCTCAGCCTGCAACTGGGAGTGTGGGTGTAGGCATGTATCCATCCCTCATGGGAAGTTTTAGTTGTCCTGCACCGATTCTTATGATAGGGTCTAGTTCTGGTGAGGCTTTGACATCTATGAGATCAGTGTCTTTTCGCACGAGTCATATGGAAGATCTTTGGATTCTTCCTACACCGAGCACTCCAAGTGATCCCATCATGATGGACGTGTCGTTGCCTGCAACTATGATATCTTATCAAGATAATCTCATGTGTATTGCAGAGCCTAGTCCTTCCTCTTCGCAGACGAAGGAGAAGGACCCTTATGTCCTGTCGACATGGACAGTATAGTCTTCTCACACGCATGACTTCCTTGATACGGTTTTCCCTTCAGATGAAGCGATTATTGAGGCTATGTCGGGAGTTGAGCCACCATGGGAGGAACTCCATCATCGATCTTACTTTCTTCCCAATCTTGACCGCTTGGAGCATGAGGACTTTAGGGCAGTTCTTAGTGAGAGAGTTGGTGGTCCTATGGTTGCATTAAGCTCTCCTGGTCCGATGGCTGATGGAAACATGGCGGACATATATTCAATGATTCCTATCAATATTTCTTGCGATCCTGGCAGGATAGAGAATGTCTATATGGGGGCAAAATGTTCCCATGCTGAGATTCAAGAATACACCAAGCTATTTAAGGAATTTCATGACATCTTCGCTTGTTCTTACGACGAAATGCCAGGTATTGACCCTCGTATTATTGAGCACAATATTAAGACTTATCCCAATGCTAAGCCTGTTCGACAACGTTTGCATGTGGTGAATCCTAGGAAAGCACCCACGATTAAGGCAGAGATAGAAAAGTTGTTAAAAGCCATTTTTATCTATCCCGTTCCCTTGACGAAGTGGGTTTCAAACCCCATTTCGATGGATAAGAAGCAGGGAGTGATCCGCATATGTACTGATTTCCACAATTTAAATCGTGCCTATCCTAAGGACGATTTCCACACACCATTTATTGATCAGATTTTACATGAGTGTGCGGGTAGCAAGGTTTTTTCCTTTATGGACGGCTTTTTCAGGTATAATTAGATACAAGTTAAACCTGAGGACCAACATAATAATGCATTTATTTGTCCTTGGGGAACTTTTGCATTTCAAAAAATGCCTTTCGGCCTTAAAAACGCCAGAGCTACATTTTAGCGGGCAATGACCTTGATCTTCCATGATCTCAAGTCGATTATCGAAGTATTTTTGGATGACCTTGCTGCTCATTCTCGTATGAGAATGGATCATCCCTATCACTTGATATTGGTATTCGAAAGATGCCATCATTATTTTGCTAGATTAAATCCTCATAAGTGCATCTTTTGTGTGAAGTCAGGTCGTTTGTTAGGATTCATCGTTTCTAAAGAGGGTATAAGAGTTGACCCTTTGAAGGTTGAGGAAATACTTCAGTTGTCTCCCTTGAAGAATATTCATCATCTTCAATGTTTGCAAGGCATGGAAAACTTCTTACGGAGTTTTTTTGTGAATTTTTCCAATTTGACTAGAGGCTTCATGCGTCTATTGAAGAAGGACACCACCTTTTGTTGGGATGAGTGATCCTAGATGTCCTTTTATGCACTCAAGTGAGCCTTAGCATAGGCCCCAGTGATTAGTCCCCCAGACTATAGCCATGATTTTATACTTTATATGGCCACGTCCATGGAGACGGTTGGTATGGTTTTGGTTCAAGAGGATGAGGAGCTCCAAGAGCATGTCGTATACTATTTAAGCAGGAACCTTATTGATGCAAAAATTCATTATTCTCATGTCAAGAAGCTTGCTTTAGCTACCGTACATGCGGTTCAGCAGTTGAGACATTATATTCTCCTTCGCCAGACCTTGGTTTTAGCCCATGTCAATCCGTTTCAATTTATCCTCACTTGAAGGATGATTGGGGGAAAATATAATAAATGGATTGTCATTTTGCAAGAATTCGATCTCGAATTTGTTTTGGTAAAATCGAAGAAGTCTTTAATTTTTGCAGAGCTTATATCGGGCTTTCCAAGCGAGGCCGAGGAGTTGCTTTGTGAAGATACATTTTTCGATGAACACATCTTCTTAATCTCAACTTTAGACCCATGGTATGGGGATATCGTAATATATTTGCAAACATTGAAGGTCCCTACTCACCTCTCACGAGATGAACGATGACGATTACGTCACGTCTCTAAGAACTACCTCATACTGGATAACACTTTGTACCTCCGTGGGGTAGATTCCATTTTACGACATTATTTAACTCATGAAGAGGCTGAGGTAGTGCTGAATGATTTCCATGGAGGGGTGTGTGGTGGTCATTTATCTGGGATTCATTAGAGGAAATTTCAACTCAAAATGGGCCTCCTAAAATGAACTAGTAAAATAATAGTTAAAATAATAAAATAATATTTATTAATTTCGGAGGAAGAAAAGAAAAAAACTACTTTTTTGTTTGTATTTTTGACATATCTCCCTGTGTTTTTACTCAAATTTCGATCAGGAGAGCTTGTTGGATGTGGAATTAAATTCTACATCCAACGAGTACCCACTCGGCATACTTTTGATGGACCCCGCTACCCCAAAAACAAGAAATATCTGAAAAAATGGAATGATGATGTCATCATTCCATTTTTTCAGGTATTTCTTGTTTTTGTGGTAGCGGGGTCCATCAAAAGTATGCCGAGTGGGTACTCGTTGGATGCGGAATTTAATTTCTCATCCAACGAGCTCTCCCGATCGAAATTTGAGTAAAAACATAGGTAGATATGTCAAAAATACAAACAAAAAAGTAGTTTTTTTTTATGATACCTATCCCCAAATTTATATTAAAAAAGTGTTTAATACCTATACGGTATTTCAAATTTAAATCAATTTCATTGGCTAACACATGATGACATGGAATTTGAATAAAAGTTAAAAGGCCCATTTTGAGTTGAAATTTCCTCTAATGTCTATAGCTCAAAAGATCTTAAGAGTGGGTTATTTCTGGTCGTCGATCTTTAAGGATTGTGTAGATGCGGTCAGGAGGTGCCACCCTTGCCACCTGTGTTCACACATAATATGCACTCGAAACCTGCCCCATTACATCCCATTATCACTGCTGGTCCCTTCACTAAGTGGGGGCTTGATTTTATGGATTGCAACCTAGCTTCGGCTGGGGGGCATCATGATATCAAAGTGGCTGTTGATTAATTCACGAAATGGGCTGAGGCTATGCCTACAATTAAATACAATGGTGAGACAACCGCCCACTTCGTATTCAACCAAATTATTACTTAGTTTGGAATTCCAAAAGAGCTTGTCATTGACCATGGCTCGCACATTCAGAATCGTATGATGGAAGATTTGGCATCAAAATTAGGGTACATGCAAGAGCATTCCTCCTCTTACTACCCTCAAGTGAATGGATAGGTAGAAGCAGTGAATAAATCACTCAAATCCATTCTCCAACGAACCATCGCACAAATCAAGAATAATTGGCACATCATGTTATATCCTGCTTTGTGGGCATATAGAACCGCTATTAAAACTGCCATGGGTTTTTCTCCATGTCAACTTGTACATGGAGTGGAGTCGATATTGCTGGTTGAATGCAAGATTCCTTATTTGAAGCTAGCTGTAGAACTCTTACCAAACACTTCACCATTGGAGGAGAATTTGGTCCACTTTAAGCAACTTTATGAGTAGTGTCGGGATGCCTTGGTGGCTATAGAAGAAAATCGACGTCGCGTAAAGGTGCAGTACAATAATTCTGTCCGTCCAAGGAGGTTTAGTGAGGGAGACTTGGTCCTTTTGTGGTTACTCAAAAGAAACCTTGGGGGCAGGAAAATTTAATCCCATGTGGTGTGGTCAAATGTGTGTTAGAGAAGGGTGCTTATGAGTTAGTGTATTACAAGGAAACGACCTTGGTGGAGCCTAGAAATGGGCTCTATCTCAAGAAGTACTATGCATGATTTTCAGCCAAGGTTGGTTATTATATATTATTGTACAATTTTGAATAGTTAGGTATTTTTTCTTATCATGATTAGGTTTGTGATTAGTTTCTGTTTCTTTTGGCAGATGTCAATGGAATCTTCCACCTACATAGGATTCATGAATGGTGCGATCCGTCACACTCAACACTCAGCCTCTGCTACTTGGGTGATTTATACTCCTATGGGTCAGGTACTATCTTCAGGAGGTGAATGTCTGTGGCCATCTTCCAACAATGTTGCCGAATATAGTGTCGTTATTGAACTTCTACGGGATGCCATTTCACATGGCGTTCTCTCTCTTGAGGTACATCTTGATTCGGAGTTAGTAGTGTCACAACTTAATGGTTTGTACCATGTTAGATATCCGATGTTATTAAGAAGATTCTTACATGTGAGATTATTAGAACAACAAGTGGACAATATAACATACATACACATTAAAAGAATTAATAATCAAGTTGTTGACTCATATGCTAACTATGTGTTAGATTGGCATTTGTTTCATTCACAATAAATTCATCACAAACACAATTTTTACACATGTAAATAAATAAACCAATCACCATAAAGCTTTTTATATAAAATCCAAAATGTGGTAATACATAGTGTCATGATACAAAAATGGGGCTCTTGAGCCACCAACATATAATACATGGTAGTACAAAATGTATAGACTCCCAAGTATCTATTCCTATGGAGGAGGAGGAGGGTTGTGATCATGGAAGGTCACTACGGCTCTAACTAGCCATTGGAATAATCGTACCCATGCTCGTGGTACACCCACCACCTGGTGCTGCATAGCCTTAGGCAAGTCCTCGACTTGCGCCATGGGAACCCTGTGTGTCAACCTCACAAAATCGGTATGAATGCTCTGGAGCGTCCACTCCGCATCCACACCCGTGATATCATCTCCTCTTCCCCTCCGTCTGTGACGAGGGAAGCCTTCTGGCCGTCGTGGTCCCACATCTATACACAAATGGTAGATGTCACTATGTATTGTCATGCAAAAATATGTCTTTTGATTCCATATAATCAGAAAACACAAAAAAATTAAATAACTCAAAAATTAAATAAGAGAGGGTCAATATTCGTTACCTATATCGCCATATGCCGATCCTGGTGGTAGCGGCATGTCCGAGTCCCCCCGGAAATCTATCCCCGCATAGGTGTAGTCATCGATGGCAACTATCTATCATCGCCACCATGGAAAGAATTCAGCTTGATAGGGGTTGGCCACCCTACCTCCTACCAGTCTGCGTATAGCATCTTCCCAACGCCGTTGGGCCAGATCTTGAACCTCGTGAAGAGGAACGTCCACTCTGGGGCTCAATCCTGGAACACACTTGAAGAAAAATGTTCTCAATAAACTGTTGAACCCGAAGTTTCGCACTCTGCCTACCTTACACTCACTGAGCTGATGTTTCATGTTGCTCAGTAGTGTAGTGCTCTAGTCATAAATTGTGGGTCTCATGCACTCCACTGCATAGAACATTAGAGTCCACGAGGGCTGGTGGAGTGATGCCAAGCCTGCTATCCTGCCCAATGTCAATAGTATGGCCTTTAGGCCCAACACCTGTATAGAATTGGTAGGGACCTGACTCCCCACCTTCTCTGTGTCTGGATAGAAGTACACCGCAATGTACTCATTTATAGTCAGGCCACCTCCTGGCCCACCACATGAATGAAGGTTCACTACTTCCCATCATTGAGAAAGCCCAATAATGAAGTATATGTCCTCCATCTCTATAGTGAGGGACATCCCATCTATCTAGAAGGACTCAGAGTTTGGATCCCAGTAATCCACCAGCATCTGCAATAGTCTTGGTTTGGCCCTCAAGCCACCAAGACACCAAAACTTATCAAGTCCACATGCACGTAAAACTTGTTGATCCAATAGATCGGCCCTTACTTCCTCCTCTACCTCACCATGTTCATGCTCTCTCCACTCTAGGATCATCCTGCATAAAAACTTGCAAATTTTCCCATTAGATTACTTTAAAAACCTTATGTGCATCCTCATACACGACTGTTTTTCAAATAGCCACGTATGTACACAGCTTTGGGGGAATTTAGTGTGTATATCCACCCCTATACGTTGAAAAATCCTCGATTTCCACATGGGCCACAGTGCCCTTTTTAGTTTGGCTTAGAAAACTCAATTGACCATGGAATTTGATAAAAATTGCATTCAAATGGAAGAGAAGAGCATGGGTAAATACCTGGAAGAAATGGTTGTGGATTCCGCCGGCTGGATCTCCTGGAATTCGTTGTTGAAAATCTGAGCTCAAATGGGTAAAAATTTCAAATTTTTTATAATATTCTGAATTGTTTACTATTTATAGAAATTTTTTAGATTTTTGAAAATTTTTACCCCCTTTCCTATAGTTTCGACAATTTCTAATCATTTTGAACCGTTTTTTACCTAATTCATGATGTAGAGGACTTTTTTCAGTGTCGTTTCAGCTGTTGTATTGACTCGTTCATGCCAATCTCAGGTATCATGTCTAAACTGGCATATAGGTTAGGTTTCATCACTGTTTGCATTTTGCATAACCTTATGACCATTTCATCATAACCTTAGGTATGAACCCACTTTATTGTGTCACGAAACCTTCTTGCTGTTTTAGAAGTGGCAGGATATGAGTGGTAGAGCTTCACCTTACATGGGTACCCTAGTTAGCGCCTTATTTGCATTTGGTGCCCATGCTGACATTTTCTCCTTTAGGGTGTGGGAGTCCATTGTATAGTACTACCATGACATTTCGCAAAAGCCCATTAGAGGAAATTTGGGGTCTAAAATGGGCCTTATAAGAAAACATGCCAAAATAAGTTTTTGTGAGTTGGAATTCAAGAACCAATAGAATTTCAATAAAATAAGTCAACCATAATGGTTGAATTGGCATATTTGTCATTAAAAAAAACTACTTTTTTTGTTCGTATTTTCGACATATCTCATTGTGTTTTTACTCAAATTTCGATCGAGAGAGCTCGTTGGATGCGGAATTTGATTCCGCATCCAACGAGTACCCACACTGCATACTTTTGATGGACCCCGCTACCCCAAAAACAAGAAATACCTAAAAAAATGTGATGATGATGTCATCATCACGTTTTTTTCAGGTATTTCTTGTTTTTGGGGTAGCGGGGTCCGTCAAAAGTATGCAGTGTGGGTACTTATTGGATGCGGAATCAAATTCCACATCCAAAGATCTCTCCCAATCGAAATTTAAGTAAAAACACAGGGAGATATGTCAAAAATACGAACACAAAAAGTAGTTTTTTTCTTTCTTTCTCCAAAATTAATCAATATTATTTTATTATTTTAACTATTATTTTTTTATTGTAACTATTATTTTATTATTTTTCTTAGGAGGCCCATTTTAGACCCCGAAATTCCTCTAATGCTCATACTCCTCTTGATCTTTTGCTGGCCTATTTCCCTCAAAACTCCCTCATGTCAAGTTGTGAATGCATTATCATGAGCTTTGCCTTCCTTATTGAGCTTTATGCCAGCTTCCCTGACATTGATTTTCAGCCATATAGCCTGAGCTTATCTCATGTCTAGCCATGCAGAGCCATTTTTTATATCCTTTGCAGCTTGATCCCCTTTTTACCGGGAGGGGATTTTCCCCCGAGTGTCGATATCCTACACATGTATCCTTGCATTGAGCATAGGTATGTTCCACTTCTTGGAACTAGTTTGTTTTCCCTTATGACACTCGTCTCCTCCTAGTCTGTAACTATAAAGCAATTTTATTCTTTTTCAAGCTTTTTAAAAATATTTGAAAAAGTCCAAAAAAAAATCAAAAAACCAAAAAGTCGGACCAGGAAAAATGTTATCTTTAGCTGTCGAGTCATGTCACCTTCGGATAGAGCACTGTATATCACATCCATTGGTTGGGTCTATAGTTTGACTTTAGGATCTATACTCGTTTATCTGAGTTTATCTCCACCGACTGGTTAAGCTTCCAGTCCCCATGGAGCCTCTGTCGATGCCACCTATGTCGCAGAGATGTCACAGTTTATATATCAAGTCTATGCTAACTTTACTCAGTCACCATACTTCATTATGCTCTTGTTCGAAGGAAGTTGAATCCTGAGTCGGTCGTTCCTCAGTTATCTTGACTTTGCATGTCGGCCATTCCCGGTACAGTTACTGGTTCGTGCACCTTATGATCGAGTCCTTCTACATTATACAAATTTGCTGAGTACCTCATGTTGGATGATGGGGGATGCCTTAATGCCCTCCTTCCAGCGGATTTCATCCCATCGACTTCATATCATTTATTCTGGGATTGGAATCTAGAGTCATTTTGAGTGCCTTGAGACTTGCAGTCATCAGTGGCAGGTTCTCTCGGCATCAACAGTCTTTGGGAATACATCAATGTCCTTTGATTGATGGATCCTCTGAAGTGTTCGACCTCAACACATTTATTCACACTTGTTAGTTTGCACTCTAGTACCTTGATTCCCATTTTCATTATCAGTGGGTGATCTTGCATCTGTTAATGGTATACATTAATGACTGGTAATCAAATGATGGACTACTATGTTTGACCTCGACACCTCTATTCATATAGTAGGACATGTTCTCGTAGCGGTTTGTGTAGAAGACTTTCCATATTGGTGGCATCTCTTATATTCTACCTCCTTAATCATGCCAGTGTTCATGAGATTTCAGCTCTCGTGACTTGATTCCAGTATATGTCAGACATTTCCAGCCACTATGGAGATCTTGATCTGTTATATATCTTCAACCATTATGGAGATCATGGTCCTTTGTATATATTCATCATGGAGATTATGATCTATGTATATTGTAC
Organism: Pseudotsuga menziesii; assembly: GCA_001517045.1. Classification (NCBI taxonomy): domain Eukaryota; kingdom Viridiplantae; phylum Streptophyta; class Pinopsida; order Pinales; family Pinaceae; genus Pseudotsuga; species Pseudotsuga menziesii. The sequence continues at coordinate 932,213 of LPNX011193095.1, forward strand.
GTGGCGATGACCACTTATGTGATATCTTGTATCATGCCTATTCATGGCCATTGTACTCTTATGTATCCGGGACTGCTATATGTATTTGCAATTATGTGCAGAGTTGTATCATTGTACTATGTTGATTGGGTGGCTGGTCTTCCACTTGGGATTCTTCATCACTCCACTTCTGGGATGGACTTATAATGTATTCCAGCGATCGTATGACCCCTTTGACCTCACACATTAGGGGGCATCTATTATAGCTAATTTCACCACTCCAGGTGAATCATACTTTGTATGGCCTTCCCCTATCCCTCTGCAAAATCCTTACACCCCGTGGACCATTTTTTGTCCTTGACCATCCCTAAAAACATGTGAAAAATGATACATGTGACTTTTAAACCTCTAATCGCGTACATACGTGAGTTTGACCCCTAAAACTGTGTACATCGGGATGTGTAAAAAATCCAAATCCTTTTGAAGTTTTCCTTGACATGGATCCGACTCACTTGACTCCTGGACTTCCCTATGCCTTGAGATCACTCAGATTCAACCTTTCATTACCCCTTTGAAAATATATATAAGGAACTCTATGGTACATTGAAGGCATATGAGAGAATTGAGAGCAAAGAAACTATAGTCCATCGTTACCAGAACTTATTCTTGAGTCTGCATCCCTTTGTCCCTTGGAGCACTTTTGTGTTCTTCTCAAGCTTTTCTTTTGCTTGTGAGCTTGCTATCGAGAGATGAAGGATTGAAGTGGTGGAGGCCCAAGTGGGGGATTCAGTTTCTCCGATTCGTAGACATATTGACAGAGGTTGTATCTATTGTAATCTCTGATTTATATTAATAGAAATATCTTTTCCTGTCCAATAATGTGTGTTTGAATGAATATTTTATCCATGGGATGTTTTCAAATGCTTATACATTGTTGATTATATATGCTAGAATATATCTAACACCATGATATATAGAATGCTCATATTGTTTACTTGTTGTTGAAGAAATAATTTATCAATTCAAGATGAAGTTGGAAATATCAATAGGGATCTACTTCAACCGTCTGGAATAAGGTATGAGGTCTGATCCTTTAGTGTTAGACATTTATTTTCTATTGCATATTGAAAATGATTGATTTCTGGAGTCAAGCTGTCTATTGTGGTACCCCAAGCCATAGGAATTTCTCTCTGTAACAGTCGTAAGTCTAAGGATCATAATATGTGACACCCCAAGACAAATGTTAACAAATGTTATATATTATTATGTACTTTATACATGGTATTTATAAAGAATAACTATAGTAATAATATTAATAATATGAGAAAGAAGGAAAAGTCTCATATATTACTATATTTACTAAGATAAAAATTAGATAGTATAATAGCTATAAAAGTCAAATTATGAACTAGCTAAAAGTTTCTAAGTTAAATATTATAAGTACTAAATTAAATAAAAAAGGGTTAAATCAAGAAATGAAACATTTCTTGATTTCACTGCCCTTTTGACTAAAAAGTCTTTCTATAAAGTATCAATCCCAAGAGAGGCTTGGTGATCTCATCATATCTTTTTGGAGTCATTATTCTACCTATTCTCAAGAGAGAGTCCTTAGAGAACATTTTTCCCTAAGAGGAAGAAGGAGAACTGATCGAGACGTGATATACAAACTAGGGAAGCCTCACCTTAGGAGCTCTAAGCTACTTGCATGTTGGAACCAGCTTGGGGGGATCTGGATTTAAACCAGGAATGGTTTCGGGGCATGGTTGGGTGGAACGTGGTAGTTCCCAAGTGGTTCAGTCATCTAATACAAAGGTTAGATATTCCTATAAATTGTTTAATACTGGTTAATTGAGTGTGAAGGATTCAGCCATTAAAGGAGCTTCAAATATCCATGTATGAGGTTCTAGACTGCCTATTACATTTTCTAGATTAAAATGCTGGCGAGATTATGCCATGGTTTATATTAGATGTTCTAACCCTAGATTTTTCGTTTTTCCCTCTCAAAATTCCTTTAAGGGTTTACATTCTAAATTATAAACCCTGGGCTAAAATTGTCTTCTCTATGCTAGAATTATCTATGGGTTTGATTCATTTAAGTTTATCTCTACAAATTAATTCTTTTTTAAATATTTGTCAAGGGTTTTTCACTTTTAGTTTACTTCTGTTCTATCTTGGATGCTTAAATTGTGTGTTCCTACAAACTAGGTATTCTTTTCACATTAGGTACATAGCTGTTCATTGACCTATATACTCTAGTGATAGATTTTCTTTTTTAAGCACAAACATTTTATATTTAAAAATAAGACCATTTCAGATCTAGGTTTCTATTATATTCATACACTACAGTAAATTTATTAAAAGAACAGGTAGTAAGATATTATATATATACATATAAATATATTAACAATTATGAAAATGAATCATATGATTAATCTATCAGAACTATAATTACATCTAAGGATAACATTTAAACATCATATACTAGAGCTAGGATAAGAACTAGCTTAGACCTTTTAAGGCCTGTATAATTAAAAATATGCCATTAATCAAATCTTTTCCCATTAAAAACTAAACATTATCATAAACAATAAATTTGTTAACATTATGAAGTAGTATCTTAAATAACAAATTCCAACCCTATCTTATTAAAAACCACATGAACAGAAATCGTATGTCATAATATTACCTACAACAACATGTAATGACAACCTAAGTATCGTTTAAGTGTTAATTTACAAACTATATAATTAAACAAAAGATCCCATGATCAAATCCTATGGACACCCAAATGCCAATTCGCATACCAGAAAATACGAATCCCATTATATTAAGAACCATAAAAGTATTAATACACAATAAACAATTTATAATAAAATCACATAATTATACACGAAATTGCAGCATCGAATCCTATGGGTACCATGCCCCAATTCGCAACCATTAAAAATAGTAAAATCCTCATTCTAACATACCCATATGAGTAATATGTATAAGAAATGGAATTTGATGAAATCTTTTTATGCATTTTCATCTCTCTAAGAGTAATTCAGAATATAGCTTTTTAATGAAAGCTTAACCTTGTAACTCTAACATGGTATACCTTCATTTTCACTACAAATGCTAATTGTAACGATAACATAAACCTCGTGATCTATCATACATACAACGCATCATGAATATGCTTTCTTCTCAAATTATAGGGTAATACTTATATGTAGCTTCAACTATCCAAATTTATTTAACGGTATTTCAACATACAATGACTTCTTACCTTTTAGCTAATACATGGGTCCCTTTAAATTACTGTGATATACCCCAACAAATTATAAATTTCCTTCGAAATCTACATATAACTTTGATAATTTAACTCTAAACACATTGGGAAAACAATTTCTGAAAGTGTGTTGGCCCTTTTAAAGAAGCTTGCTATCTCCGAATCGACATAAGTCAGCATTTATTAAAATCAACCAAGGTGATCCTTTACTTTCCAGTTGCTTCCTTCTGAAACCAAAAACATTAGTCTCAAAAGTTTACAAATCATTACAAATAAATATGATTCCTATTCAAGTCCTTGAGTTTTCTACATAAGAAGTGTAACGGATCCCAAGTAAGTAAACTAATAAAACAACTTTCTTTTATATATATCCAGGACACCATAAGCTTTCTTGATTAAAGTATACTATTGCAATTCCCCTTCGATTCACAATATTATACTACTTAACACATTATGCAAGAACCTAAACCAATAAATATCATTTTCATGTTATTTAACCAGCATGATGCAACCATCCAATAAATGATATTTGTATTTAATACAATTCATGCTTCACACTTTTCACCTTTATTATTAAGAGAAGGAAGTATATGAATAAAATCATTAAAGAATATAAGTTGGAAATACTTCAGAAGCATATAACATACAGGATACATCATGACACAAATAACCGAGCCCAATGTGAATCATAGAACATTTTCAAATAAAAGCACACATGGATTTGTTTGCACATCTTCACATGAGTGGTACACGTAAATCATTGAAACAACTAATGAAGCACATTAATCATACACGGCACACATAAATCATAAAATTAAGAGGGACATAAGGATATACGTGGTTCACCCCAGCCAGGGGCTACATCCACCAACAGAGTTGCGAATGTTTACTTCAACAGTTTGGGAGGTTACAAATTTGCAGCACTTCGACTGTGCTCTTTCTTTTCTTTCTCGATGAGAAAGTATAGGAGGGAGGCTCTGTGCTCTCTCTCTCTCTCTTAATACAAATCAGTATCCATAATGATATCACATTACACAAAATTAGTATCCTCAAACAATACAACCAAATAGATTACATTCTGGCCCAAAAATCCATTGGGTAAGGGTTACAAAAACAAAACAATCGAAGGAAAAAAATAACACCATCGATCCGGATCAGATTCTCCTACCAATTCAATTCTGCCATGCATATTTCGGACCTAGACTTTGTAAAACTCATACGGGAAGGGTATTCAATGACAACACAGGGCTTGGATCCCTAGACTCACGTCCTACTGTCTCGGTTATATGATAAATCGCTAATTACCATGCTCATTTCATATCTAGGTTTTGGAAATAGAACAATGTGTCCGCATACTCAACCACACAGTCCTTCAATTTTTTTGGAGTCATATCCTATAATGTACAAGATATACTTCATGTGCAGAGGGATCATTTAACCTAGGTGAAGTCCATAACACATCTCTCAACTTAGAGACCGTATTAACATCACAAGGATGCAGTGACCTAGCATTATGCCTCTCACGCGGAGGCTATTATGTAGATTCTGACCTAACTTCATATGTGAAGATGACCTTGGCCAACACGCTACAGAAATTAGTGGAAGGAAACCTACAGGTGATTGGTAACCCACAACAATCTAGTTCGAATACAAATATTTAAATATATACATGGATACCCTTTCAATCCAACACGTAGAGGCTATCAATACTGCAGATCTACTTCTGAAACAACAAGTGTAGATCGATTATCAGACCAATACATAGAAGGGTATCAATAAGACCAATCCAGTTACGTGACTAATAAAAGGCAGATCCTATTTATTAATAAAATGCAAGAATGAATGCTAACTTGACTAATCAAACACGGATTTGGTGAAATGGCATCTTAGAATTGTATCAGAAATGAGGTATGCTTTAAGAAAGACTACCACATAATTTGAATGCTCTCTCAAACACATAATCAGGATCGAGTTGTAGAATAAGCTGTGGACATATGCTCCTAGAAATATGTGGTCACTATTCCAAATGGTTATTAAACTTACAATCCTTGCAATACATTTCAACGGGTTTCCCTGCCATAATTAAAACTGTTGTATAGCATAAAAATGTTATTAAAAATCGCTAGAATTGAAGTCTACCTCCAATATTTGGATGAGGAGAATGTGGCATGAAAAAATAGGGTGTCATATCAACTATGCATTTACCATCTACACTCTCCGAATGACAAATGCCATCCAAGGCCTGGAATGCTTTTGGATCAGACTCCGATCTTGGTGAGGAGATCATCTCTTAAAAGATTATGGTTCTTCTTTTTGCAATGAAAAGCAACCCCCAAATCCTGCGCAGTGGTCTCACGCTTACCTGGCTAGTGCTCGCTCTATGGTATAAGCAAAGATCACTCCTCATAGACAATGTACCCCTTTCAAACTCAGAAAATTCCCCTTTTAAAGGCGCAGATTGATCTCTTCATGGCTTCATAGCCGTTGGCACATTAATTTGTTTTCCTCTCTTAACTATCCCATCTTGTTATAGGAATAATTCCCATGATTCCCTCCAGGGAATTAGCAGCTTTCAATTACTCATTAATGTATAAGAATTCCTTACCTATCACAAAACCCCATTACTTTTATTATAATTCTTTTTCCTTATAATAATAATACATGTATTTTATAAATACTTCATATATCATTTCTTGTCATAACAATCCATGTCTTTTATAAAGACTGAAATCATAATAGCCCATGTATTTTATAAATACTTAATATATCATTTATTTTCATAACAACCAATGTCTCTTATAAAGACTGAAATCATAATAGCCCATGTATTTTATAAATACTTAATATCTCATTTCTTTTCAACCGAGGAACCGTCTTTTCCATGACTTAATTTCTCTTCGAATGACACTTAAGTCGTCGAAGGAAATTGTCATATTTTCTTGTATTAACTTATGTATGTTGAGTATAAGTCCCTCTTTTTCTCTCTACATATATAAATTAGTCTAGATATATGGTATTTATAAAATGAGATATGCTAGTGGTGCTATCTCTCTTTAAGGAGACTATGACTTATAGTCCCTTTAGCAATTAGCTAATTCAACTTTAACTCCTTAACTTTTCTATGTCGATGCTAAGAAGAGCCATTGCAACTTCCTCTATTCGGACATAATCGTATTAGGATCAAGTACTAGGTATGGTGTGTGAGTCAAAATAAGATTTGGCGAAGCAGGTATCCTGGTAGGTGCAGATATTATCTCTAATACTCCCCTAATCCAACGATACATAGGACCACGGTATCCCTTATGGATCTTTTAATATTTTGTTCTTATCTCTTGTGGTTAAGTTACGTCATTGTCTTTATGCCTCCTATGTTTTTTAACTTATATAGGTTGCAAGGTTTGTTTCTGGTGGGGTGTTGGCCTTGAGCTCCTCACCCAGAGAATCAAGTACAATAACATTCAAAATTACAAAATATCTAAGGTATGTGAGAGGGATGTTACATCCTCTCCCCCTTAAAAATAACACCGTCCTCGGTGTTCCTGTTTTCAACCAATTTCCTTCTTCCATTCTGTCATCTTTTCTTATTTTCGTCCTTCTCATCCTGATCCCTTGTGATCTTTTCGTATCTTCTCAGGTTGCTATCATTCAAGACCTGCAGTTTTCTTGCAACAAGTTCGGGTCTAGTACATCATGTCCAAAATTATAATTCAACTTAAACGTAAGCCATAGATCCCTTTTGCATTGTAATAATCTGCAATTGATGGGACACTTTCTAGTTTTTTTATTTTTATTGGTATCATAACACCCAATTATTTTCATAATGCAATTTATTCATCAATAAGACATAATTACTACCCTTTGGGTGTTGGTTTTATCTCCAACTTTGGATAGTTCTGTCATCCTCGTCCTGAGGAAATCCTTTGTTCACATTACACATTAAGCATGTAACAGTCTAATTACTTGGAAAATTTGTTAACACGTTTTACGTTCATTAATTTTCTTTCCAAACTCTCCTTTGAGTTTATTTTCCAATTTTCATGTGGACTTACAACAATTTTTGAGGTTACTCTCCCTTTTAACCACTAGTCAAAAGTTTTCTCCTCAGAGACATCAAACAACATCCTGCCTTCCAGACGTCCACTTTTTCCTAGGCCTTTCCTTGCCACACCATATTCCTAACACCAATGTGCTCATGCGGCAATCGCTTGCCTAACACCATTGTGCTCTTGCAACATATATCCCTAACACCAATCTGCTCATGTGGCAATCACTTGCCTAACACTATGGTGCTCCCGCAACATTCAAAATTTTTCCTTATTCATATTTAGTATAAATTCCAACTTTGATATTCGTAACGCACACTCCTTGGTGCTTTGCATGACTTTACTATCATTTTCCCGATTCGTGAATCGACTACACGGTTAGTCAAAGCATCAACTGATAACCTTAATTAATTCATCAAAATTTCATAAGTTGCAGCGATTTTAATCATCATCCATGAGTTATATAACACTGTAAATTTTCTAGAAAGAATTACTCCTTACTTATTTCTGAGCAATTGAGTTCAACTTATATACGCAGCCGGATTGATGTACCATAGTGCACGTCGATTGCAACAATGTTCATAACCTTGGTGAAGACTGCAATGTCAGTATATAAACAACACCATCCATAGTTAATCCTTGGTTTATAAATCCTTGAAATTTGATAATTCATAATAGGTAAAACATCACCCATTCTTATCCTCATTATTTAAGGCAACGAATATTTTCACTAACAATCAATTCCGATTGGTAGTGTTCCTAGCATATCTTGCAATGTTAGTATATAACATTATATAAGATTCATAAACTTATTATTTTCAATATCAATATCTTTAGACATCCTTGCTCGACTATATTTGGATAATTACTAGGGATATTCCAACTTTACACCACATTCATGAGTGGCAATGCTAGGGACATGGAAATCCCAATAACATCAGTAATCCAAAGTAAACAAAGTAAACTGCTACCATAATTTCATACCTCAACTACTTATGTCATGTCTTACAACTTTTCTAGTTCATCAAAATGAGAGCCTTTATATAGGTGTACTGCTTCTGTACGACCAGTAATATTAGGCACCACACATCATGCTATTTACCTTAGCTGTATTGTGGTCCAAGTTCATAAGCAGTCTAGTTTTCTTTTTCCTTTTCTTGAAGAAATATTGTACGGAATGTTGTTGTTCTTGTGAAAATGTATAAGAAGATCAATAATACCAATGAAAATGTATAAATAGATCAATAGTATTTATGTGCATAACCCAATTTCTTGCACACTAATAATTATATGTAAATGATACATTATAACAGTGGTATATTGTACTAACTTGAATTCTCTTCCTAACAATTCTAGAATTAAAGTCCTACCTTTACTTAGCAACTATTTAGTACGCTAATGGTATTCAACATTCACAAGTTAATTAGCAACTTTGGATAAAGAATTTAGCATTCACTTTCTAAGAATTTATTGTTACACACAGGTTTAGAAACTAAATAACATTCACTTCTCTCATCATTCACATATTATGTGTAACAACTGACCATTTCCTAGGTTTTATTAGTTCATGATAGCCAGACTTAAAATAACCAAACATAATTCTTCCTTATGAGATATGCATTCAGGACCCAAGTCATATGATAGTTATGTGCATACATATAGGTGAAAGTTTTTTGTTTAAAACTAATGGACCCAAATCTTGAGAACCATTACCTCCTCCTACCTTTGATCTCAATGCTCAATCAATAAATTTGTTTTGGCTATTCTTAATCATGAATCTCAACCAAATTATTCATTACCAACATCTATATGCAATCGTAGCCATTCGACTAACATGTATCCATACGATTTAATTCAATCGTTTGTCCCTGGTTTACATGAAATTCCAAATGTAAAGAGGTGTTTTCCTATTTTACATAATGTTAGTATTGGTAGATTTTACACCTCTAACCTTCATTTGATACAATTTGTATTTTGTATAATCTTGGCAGTACAATATATTATTTTTAGCATAGCTACTACTTTAGCATTACTTACCTTTTTGCTTAAACCATTTCAAGGCTACATGATAGTTTGCGGCAAATCTTTTAGAGAGTTTCAAGGGTAATACACTTACTCCTAAATGATCAACTTGTCAAGTTTTCCTTTAATAGCTACCTTGCTATCTTCAAGGAATACCTCTAAGACTTTGGAGTATACTCTCATGAGCCACTTACATTGATTTATTACAAATAATGAACCCTAAATTAGGTCTAGAAGACTAGAAATCAATATTCAATTCTTTTAGCAGTCCTACATTCGATCGGTAACTAGGCAACCCTTTCAATGCTTCTCTTTAACAACAATATTCATCGTGTCTTACAATGTAACCTATCACAAAATATTATTTTTCCACATGGAATTCTAAGAATCTTTTTAAACATACATCTTGTCATTAACGGCCAATTCAACTATGAAAGTAGGTTCTGAAGGTCACTTCTTTCAGCAAATCAAATCCCACATTGCCATTATAATAGAAAACTACTATAGTACTTTCATCGACCATGAGTTTGTCGAAGAAGAATTCTATTCTTTACTAAAAATTTATTTCTTCCATTCAAATTGAGACGAAACAATCATCTTAGCCATTCATAAAACCTCTTCGAAAGTAATCAAGGAAATAGCCAGAGACATTGTACTTATATCGTCAGCCTGACATGGAAGTGGCAAATGTAATGGGCCATCTTCATTGTGATTTTGAGAAGTCGTTCCACCTTCTCCAGCACCACTGCAAGGTCAATAAATATATGCATTTGGTACATCTTAAGGTACCTATATTGGAGAGCAGTGTGAACTTGTTGATTTTCTGTTATCACGAGGAAAAACTCAATCATTAGTTCTGAAACAAGATATGTTGGAGCATATTGAGCCCAAATAGGCCCAAGTGTTTCAACTCTCACTCTAATACCATCTGTAACATACCCATATTAGTAATATGTATAAGAAATGGAACATGATGAAATATTTTTATGCAATTTAATCTCTCTAAGAGTAATTCAGAATATAGCTTTTTATGAAAGCTTAACTTTGTAACTCTAACTTGGTATACCTTCATTTTCACTACAAATTCTAATCGTAATGATAACATAAAAATCGTGATCTATCATACATACAACGCATCATGAATATGCTTTCTTCTCAATAGGGTAATACTTATATGTAGATTCAACTATCCAAATTTATCTAACTGTATTTCAACATACAATGACTTCTTACCTTTTAGCTAATACATGGGTTCCTTTAAATTACAATGATATACCCCATCAAATTATAAATCTACTTTCCAAAGCTACTTATAACTTTGATAATTTAACTCTAAACACATTGGGAAAACAATTTTTGAAAGTGTGTTGACCCTTTTAAAGAATTTTTCTATCTCCAAATTGACATAAGTCAACATATATTAAAATCAACCAAGGTGATCCTTTACTTTCTAGTTGCTTCCTTCTGAAACCAAAAACATTAGTCTCAAAAGTTTACAAATCATTACAAATAAATATGATTCCTATTCAAGTCATTGAGTTTCCTACATAAGAAGTGTAATGGATCCCAAGTCAGTAAACTAATAAAACAACTTTCTTTTATATATATCCAGGATACCATAATCTTAATTGATTAAAGTCTAGTATTGCAATTCCCCTTCGATTCACAATATTATACTACTTAACACATTATGCAAGAACCTAAACCAACAAATCTCATATTCATGTTATTTAACCAACATGATGTAACCGTCCAATAAATGATATTTGTATTTAATACAACTCATGCTTCACACTTTTCACCATTATTAATAAAAAAAGGAAGTATATCAATAAAATCATCAAAGAATATAAGCTAGAAATAATTCAGAAGCATATAACATAGACGATACATCATGACACAAATAATCGAGACCAATGTGAATCATAGAACATTTTCAAATAAAAGCACACATGGATTTTTTTGCACATCTTCACATGAGTGGTACACATAAATCATTGAAACAGCTAATGACACACATTAATCACACATGACACACATAAATCATAAAATTAAGAGGAACAAAAGGATATACGTGGTTCACCCCAGCTAGGCGCTACATCCACCAACAGAGTTGCAAATATTTACTTCAACAATTTGGGAGGTTACAAATTTCTAGCACTTTGACTGTGCTCTTTCTTTTCTTTCTCAATGAGAAAGTATAGGAGGGAGGCCCCGTGCTCTCTCTCTCTCTCTTAATACAAATCGGTATCCACAACGATATCACATTAAACAAAATCAATATCCTCAAACAATACAAGCGAATAGCTTACATTCTCGCCCACAAATCCATTGGGCAAGGGTTAAAAAAACAAAACAATCGAAGGAAAAAAATAACACCGTCGATCTGGATCAGATTCTCTTACAAATTCAATTCCTCCATTCATATTTCGGACCTAGACTTTGTAAAACTCATATGTGAAGGGTCTGCAATAGCAATACAGGGCTTGGATCCCTGGACTCACATCCTACTAGATCGATTATATAATAACTGACTAATTACCATGCTCATTTCGTATCAAGGTTTTAAAAATAGATCAAGGTGTTCGCATACTCAACCACATAGTCCTTCAATTTTTATGGAGTCATATCCTATAATGTACAGGCTATAATTCATTTGCAGAGGAATCATTTCACTTGGGTGAAATCCATAACACATATATCAACTTAGAGACCGTATTAACATCACAAGGATGTAGTGACCTAGCATTACGCCTCTCACGCAGAGGGTATTATGTAGATTCTCACCTAACTTCAAATGTGAAGATGACCTTGGCCAACACGCTATACAAATTAGTGGAAACAAACCTACAGGTGATTGGGAACCCACAACAATCTAGTTCGAAAATGAAGATTTAAATATATACATAGATACCCTTTTAATCCAACACACATAGGCTATCAATACTGCAGATCTACTTTTGAAACAAAAAGTTTAGATCGATTATTAGACGAATATACAGAAGGGTATCAATAAGACCAATCCAGTTACGAGCAAAAGGAAAATCCTATTTATTAATCAAATGCAAAAATTAATGCTAACGCGACTGATTGAACACAGATTTGGTGAAGTGCCGTCTTAGAATTGTATTAGAAATGAGGTACGCTTTAAGAAAGACTGCCACATAATTTGAATGCTCTCTCAAACACATAATCAGGATCAAGTCATAGACTAACTTGTGGATATACGCTCCTGGAAATATGTGGTCACTATTCCAAATGGTTATTAAACCTATGATCCTTGCAATACATTTCAATGGGTTGCCTTGCCATACTTAAAACCGTTGTATAGCATAAAAATGTTATTAAAAATCGCTAGGCTTGAAGTTTACCTCCAATATTCGGATGGGGAGAATGTCCCATGAAAAAATAGGGTGTCATATCGACTATGCATCTTCCATCTTCACTCTCCGAAATAAAAATGTCATCCAAGGCCTGGAATGCTTCGGGATGAGACTCCAATCATGGTCATGAGATCGTCTCTCAAAATCTTAGGGTTCTTCTTTCTGCAACGAAAATCAACCCCTAGATCCCGCGAAGTGCTCTCACACTTCCCCTGCTAGTGTTTTCTCTATGGTATAAGTATAGATCGCTCCTCATAGACAACGCACCCCCTACAAATGCAGAAAAATCCCCTTTTAAAGGCGGAGATTGATATCTCCACGGCTTGATAGCCGTTGGCACTTTAATTTGTTTTCCTCTCTTAACTATCCCATATTGTTACGGGAATAATTCACATGATTCCCTCCAGGAAATTAGCAACTTTTAATTACTCATTAATGTATAAGAATTCCTTACTTGTCACAAAACCCCATTACTTTTATTATAATTCTTTTTCCTTATAATAATAATCCACCTATTTTATAAATACTTCATATAGCATTTATTGTGATAACAATCCGTGTCTTTTATAAAGACTGAAATCATAATAGTCCATGTATTTTATAAATACTTAATATATCATTTCTTTTCATAACAACCAATGTCTTTTATAAAGACTGAAATCATAATAGCGCATGTATTTTATAAATACTTAATATATCATTTCTTTTCAACTGAGGAATCATCTTTTCCATGACTTAATTTCTCTTTGGATGATACCTAAGTTGTTGAAGGAAATTGTCGTATTTTCTTAGATTAACTTATGTATGTCAAGTATAAGTCCCTCTTTCTCTCTCTACATATATATATATTAGTCTAGCTATATGGTATTTATCAAACGAGATATGCTAGCGGTGCTATCTCTCTTTAAGGAGACTATGACTTATAGTCCCTTTGGCAATTAGCTCTTTCAACTTTAACTCCTTCAGTTTTCTATGTCGATGCTAAGAAGACTGATTGCAACTTCCTCTATTTGGACTTAATCATATTAGGATCAAGTACTAGGTATGGTGTCTCAGTCGAAATAAGTTTTAGTGAAGCAGTTATCCTGGTAGGCGCATATATTATCTGTAATACTCCCCTAATCCAACGATACGTAGGACCACGGTATCCCTTATGGATCTTTTAATCGTTCGTTCTTATCTCCTGTTATTAAGTTACGTCATTGTCTTTATGCCTCCTAAGTATTTTAACTTATATAAGTTGCAAGGTTTTTTTCCAGTGGGGCCTTGGCCTTGAGATCCTCACCTTGAGACAAGTACAATAACATTCTAAATTACAAAATATCTAGGGTATGCGAGAGGGATGTTATATCCTCTCCCCCTTAAATATAACACGGTCCTCAGTGTTCCTGTTTTCAACTAATTTCCTTCTTCCATTTTGTCATATTTTCTTCTTTTCGTCCTTCTCATCCTGATCCCCTATGATCTTTCTATATCTTCTCAAGTCGCTGTCATTCAAGACCTGCAGTTTTCCTGCAACAAGCTCAGGTCTAGTACATCATGTCCAAAATTATAATTCAACTTAAACATAAGCCATATATCCCTTTTGCATTGTAATAATCTGCAATTGATGGGACACTTTCTAGTTTTTTTTTTTTTTTTGGTATCATAATACCCAATTATTTTCATAATGCAATTTATTCATCAATAAAACATAATTACTACCGTTTGGGTGTTGTTTTATCTCCAACCTTTGGATAGTTATGTCATCGTTGTCCTGAGCAAATCTTTTCTTCACATTACACATTAAGCATGTAACAGTCTAATTACTTGGAAAATTTGTTTACACATTTTACACTCATTATTTTTCTTTCCAAACTCTCCCGTGAGTTACTTTTCAAATTTTCGTTTGGATTTACAACAATTTCTGAGGTTACTCTCCCTTTTAACAACTAGTCAAAAGTTTTCTCCTCGGAGACATCAAAGAGCGGCCTATCTTTCAGATGTCCAGTTTTTTATAGGTCTTTTTTTGCCACACCATATGCCTAACACCAATGTACTCACGCGGCAATTGCTTTCCTAACACCATTGTGCTCCTGCAGCATATATGCCTAACACCAATGTGCTCACGCGGCAATCACTTGCCTAACACTATGGTGTTCCCGCAACATTCAAATTTTTTCCTTGTTTGTGTTTAGTATAAATTCCAACTTTGACTATTCGTAACGCACACTCCTTGGCACTTCGCATGACTTTACTGTCATTGTCCCGATTCGTGAATCGGCTACATGGTTAGTCAAAGCATCAATTGATAACCTTAATTAATTCATCAGAATTTCATAAGTTGAAGCGATTTTAATCATCATCCATGAGTTATATAACCTTGTAAATTTTCTAGAAAAAATTACTCCTTACTTATTTATGTGCAATTGAGCGCAACTTTTATACACAGCCAGATTTATATACCGTAGTGCACGTCGATTGCAACAATGGTCATAATCTTGGTGAAGCCTGCAATGTCAGTATATAAACAACACCATCCACAGTTAATCCTTGGTTTATAAAGCCTCAAAATTCGACAATTCATAATAGGTAAAACATCACCCATTCTTATCCTCATTATTTAAGGAAACGAATATTTTCACTAACAGTCAATTCCGAATGGAAGTGTTCTTAGCATATCCCGCAATGTTAGTATATAACATTATACAACATTCATAAACTTATTATTTTCAATATCAATATCTTTAGACATTCTTGCTCGGCTATATTTGGATAATTACTAGGGATATTCCAACTTTACACCACATTCATGAGTGGCAATGCTAGGGATATGGAAATTCCAATAACATCAGTAATCCAAAGTAAACAAAATAAACTGCTACCATAATTTCATACCTCAACTACTTATGTCATGTCTTACAACTTTTCTACTTCATCAAAATGAGGGCCTTTATATAGGTCTACTCCTTGTGTATGACAAGTAATATTAGGCACCACACATCATGCTATTTACCTTAGCTATATTGTGGTCCAAGTTCATAAGCAGTTTAGTTTTCTTTTCCTTTTCTTGAAAAAATATTGTAAGGAATGTTGTCGTTTTCATGAAAATGTATAAGAAGATCAATAATACCAATGAAAATGTATAAATAGCTCAATAGTTTTTATGTGCATAACCCAATTTCTTGCACACTAATAATTGTATGTAAAGGATACATTATAACAGTGGTATATTGTACTAACTTGAATTCTCTTCCTAACAATTCTGGAATTCAAGTCCTACCTTTACTTAGCATCTATTTAGTAACATTCACTTTTTGAGAATTTATTGTTACAGAGAGGTTTAGAAACTAAATAACATTCGCTTCTCTCATCATTCACTTATTATGTGTAACAACTTACCATTTCCTAGGTTTTATTAGTTCACGATAGCGAGACTTAAAATAACCAAACATAATTCTTCCTTATGACATATGCATTCAGGACCCAAGTCGTATGATAGTTATGTGCATACATATAGGTGAAAGGTTTTTGTTTAAAACCAATGGATCCAAATCTTGAGAACCATTACCTCCTCCTACCTTTGATCTCAATGCTCAATCAATAAATTTGTTTTGGCTATTCTTAATCATGCATCTCAACCAAATCATTCATTACCAACATCTATATGCAAGAGTAGTCATTCGACTAACATGTATCCAGATGATTTTATGCAATCGTTTGTCTCTAGTTTAAGTGAAATTCGAAATGTAAAGAGGTGTTTTCCTATTTTACATAATGTTAGTATTGGTAGGCTTTACACCTCTAACCTTTATTTGATACAATTTGTATTTTGTATAATTTTAACAGTACAATATATGCTTTTTAGCATAGCTACTACTTTAGCATTACTTACCTTTGTGCTTAAACCATTTTACTGTAGGCGATAGATTGCCGACAGATCTTTTAGAGAGTTTCAAGGGTAATACGCTTACTCCTAAACACGATTTACAAATATACACACAGAGTATGTCAAACGTACAAGGCTCTCTTCGGTGCTAACAACACTATAAAAATTACAAGTCCAAATCATTGCGCTTAGAGGCGCTCTATAGCCTAGTATGCCCAGTATGGGGGAGATCTTGTAACGTGATGTTAGTAACATCATGTCGGGCAAAAAATAATTGTTGTGCCAAGAGGCGCTCTACATCCCAGTATGGGGGAGATCTTGTAACGTGATGTAAGGTTAGTAATGTCACGTGATGTAAAAAATAATAGTGAGCGCTCTACAGCCCATTATGGGGGAGATCTTGTGATGTAAATTTAGTAAGGTAATGTGGTCAAAAAAACATAGTGATAGTGAATATTATGGGAGATCTTGTAGCTTGATATAATGTTTGTAACATGTCCTCAAAAAATAATAGTGATAGTGAATATTATGGGAGAAATCTTGTGACTTGATGTAACGTTTATAACTTTTGTAATATTGAAGAATTTCACTTCCAATTTTGAAACCTCACTTTCAATTTTGAATCTGTGGTTCAAATTGGAAGACGGAAATATGCACCAAGAGTTGCAGGGGTATTGGAAGGCCGTGTAGAAGGGCTTTAATTTACTGCGTCTTCATTTCCAGTACCGTGAAGAAAACAGGGACTTATTTTTGTCAATCAAAGGGAACGAATACCTGTTTCTGTATGCTGATGATGCTGATGCCAAGGAAGTCTGCACACAAGTGGTAAAAATCGCGAATGTCATTGGTTTGGAAGGCCGCCATTTGCAGTTGGTGCGTTATCAAGCGGTTAAGTGAACCTCTAGATAAGGATTTATTAATGACCTCCATGTCTATAACATAAAACAAACCATCAATTCAAAAGAAAAACAACATAGACTCGTGACAGAGTCATATTTTAATCAGTAAAAAGAAACCTATTCCCATCGAATTCCATTAGCCACAGTCTGAAATTTTAAACACACGCAGAAGAAACGGAATCGAAGCTCGTGAACTACCTCGAGAGCACGCGGCAGTCTCGGTAAACTTCCTCGGCCTACGAAGCCTGTCGCCATCACCTGTCTTTCGGCCTTCTGGAATCCATTTACCATATACCAACTATATTTATATATTTATTTTTATAATCAAAGATATCTTCATACTATTGCGATGTCTACTACAATTTTGTCTCTATGA